>DWKW01000569.1:0-15841 GCA_018250115.1 Doberes anticus
CTTTAATATATATGTAATATGGTACGCGTGGCAGAAACCATCATCAATTGCACAATTTTTATATAGCTGAAGATGGTCCCCGCCAGGTATCCAGGAGCTATCTGGAGCAAACAAATTTACTGTATTTTGGAGCTATGGGAGTTGTCTTTAGAGGGAGTGGTAAATTGGACATTGGGACTATGGACACCTGCCGTTCAGATTATAAAACAATCTAAATTAAGGCTGGTGTTGACTCACCGTTCACTAGATGTGCCCCCATAGAGTGGCGCATGCCGGGGGGCAACATTGGCGTGAGCGCCCGGGGGTATCGGATGGTGCGGCATCGATTTCACCATCGCAGGGAATTAACCCACGTGAGCGGGTTTCCTTGTCATTACGTCATGATGTGCTATACTCTTTTACCCCCGAGCATAGGGCTCTAGCGACTCCACTCTGGTCGGCGAGCTAAGGCAAGCCAGAGGTGGGGGCCTGTTCCTCTCGGTCTTCACTTCGCCTACCGGAGATGAGGAACAGGGGCACTCCCCCGGGAGCAATCAGGTCCACGGTGTCGGTACTCACCAACGTCTCGCAACAAGTCTCCCTACGGGGTTATTATTATTACCTAAAAAGGAATGAACAACTTTCATATTCTAAGTCGGTCGGTACTTTAACTCCACCCTCGTCACCTCCGCTTCCCTCTTTCGAGACACTTGCTTACTTTACATAAAAATTGATTACCGACGGATTTTTCACTTCCTGTAGATGCACTCGTACTTACAAATTTAATTATTAGCTCTCTACAAAATCTATTTTAGAAAATTAGTAGCTGGTAATTTTATTGAAACTGACTCAACCGCACTATGTCGCGCGCGACATATTAATAAATTTCCCATTTTAATTGACCTCTCGAGTACCTTCATGCCGACTTTTATTACGGAGAGTTCTACTTAATCGATCCTATTTATACATATGTATGCATGTCACACACACATTATTATGGACGAAACCGTTGCTTGCTTACAGAAGCATGTTTCGAAATTCGAGGGTAATCCGGACGAACAAATGGTATCCGAGGATTACCGGTAGCTACTGCGAAGAGAGATTTGAAAATACATAGATAATGTATGAGAGAATACATGTATTTCCTTACTTAGACCTCACTAAAAATACTTTGCTGTAGTGCTCCATTACTAAATTGTAATTGTCGCTACCCCCCATCCATTTTATTTTATCATGTTAAACGTTTACTTTTCTAGTACCCTTGTTATGTCTCCATTCCAAGTATGTACCTTCTCACCAGCATCAGGATGACCTATTTGACGACCTGTATGTCGCCGTGGTAAACATACGGTTTATCATTGGGAGGGTTCTGGGTTCGATTCCGAGCGGGGCAGAAATCTAAATGATGAGTTTAGATTACTGTACCTGGTCTGGGTGTTTGTGTGCTTGTTTAAGTGTGTGTACATGGCGCATACCCATGGCCCCAAACTAGGATACCGTGTATACTAGTTTGGGGATATGAGTGAGAAACATTATATTTATACTTTATTTACAGTTATTGTCTTTTATTGTATGAGTCTCCAGTCAGAGTCGAGCAGTGGTGGATTTAGGCCTAGGTCCGTGAGGCCCGCCACTGGAGACGAGAGTATAAGCCATAATCCAACACGCTGGCCTAGTATGGATTGGCGGACAGTGCTAACCTATACTTATGAAAGTACGAATAAAATGGCAATTGTAAGTACATACAATAATTTTGTATAAATTTAAGTGCGGTGTAGTAATTATTGTTCATTAATTTTCTTTAAATTAGTGTTTATAAATTAAACTAACGTATCGTCATTACTACAGTTAGTGTTATTTTATATTTTTATTTCGAAATGTGGCCTAGTACCTGTAAAAATATTTTTTAAGAAAATTCGAGAAATTCTAGTTATAAAGTATGTGTTGTGCTAGCTAGTCAGGAGGATCGCTTAATGTTAATCAGCTTCTGAAATTGCCTTTCTAGTTCATATAAATGTAAATCACGATCTGCAAATAGAAAGGTAAAATGTACTATTTTGTGGCATTTTTAGTCTCGTATTTTAATATTACTTTGTTTATTATTGACTTAAGCAGTATATTATTATTATTTTCAGCTAGATACAAACCGTAAAGTGTTTTATGTAGGTATCTAGTACTTATGCACCATATAGTGAATACAGACTAACTTTTTAATACAAAGTTAACGTAAGTAAGAAGCCAATTATGACTTTTTTTTTAATTATGAGAGAAGCAACAAGTTAACGTCAAAAACTTGGATCAAGTTAAATTACAACAATTAAGCTATTGACACGATACGTGTGCATAATTAAGACAGGCGATTAAGTGAGTTTTTTATTTAGAATAACGGCCACTCGTTTCGGTTGGTCGGGGTTCGAATCCCAGCAGGCACCTCTATGTTTTTTTTAATTATGTACATATTAGAAATTAATTGTCACTTGCATTAACGACGAAGGGAAATGTCGTAAGGAAACCGGCTCACTTAAGTATTCTTCTTAATAATAATGCTCTTAAAGGCAATAGTGGTGGCAATTTTGATGGTGGTAGAGTCTTATGTCGAAGGCTCGCCTGCGGCGGCACCACCATAGTATCTACTTTTGCCGTAAAGCAGTGTATTTCGGTTTGAAGGGTATGGTTAGGTCGAAGACACCGACTTAATTTTCATGAGTAGCAACGCATATACATACAACCTCAGATAGGACTTTCATCCTAGTTGAGGTTTGGTATGGATGTCCCCGTGGATATGCTACAGTGACCACTTAACATCAGGTGGCCTGCATGCTCTTTTACTATTCTGATAATGTATTTATAAAAGCGACGACCAACTTTCTTTGTACTTGAGTTTACGACGAGAATGTTACGACACCCTTCTGTACAGCCCGTTCCGTTGTTGTGTTTGTTCCTGAACATAAAAGAGTCTACTTGTTGCTACAGATATTGAAATTGAAACCTCATTTCATGTGGATGTCCATGGGCTGCAGTGAAAACATTACATCGGCGGGCTTGTATGCTCGTTTGCTGTTTTGTTAACATAAAAAAAACTGGCCAGTGTTATAGACTATGCCCTTAACGCTGTGAGCAGGGACATACCCAACAATGGGATAGTAACTGGTTGATGACAATGATGATGGTGTATCTCTATAAACATTTCAATAGAAAAGAGAATACTCAAATTTTACTGACCTTATGTCCAAGTAAATACTACACCAAACTTTGGTATCAAATTAACAAGGAACCTGTCGAAGGTTACAAAGAATTTCGTTTCTTCTTTCCTGAAATTTCCAATAAACGTTTGACAGAGAATAAAAATTACGCTTTCACCGAAAATACACAAGGAAATTGTTTTTCGATTGACGAAGATTCTTCCTAAGGCGAATGAGATCAGTGAAAATGGATTTTTTTGGTTCTCCGCAATGTAAAAGGGAAGTATTAGGTAAGAATCGCATAAAACCAACAGTGGGAACATACTCGTAAAATTGAAATAAAAATGTAAGATTACTGTTTTCTTTAAAAAGAAAAAAACATGTAATTTGACACGTACGTAACTTTTTTGTGTCTGTTACCACACACTGTCGTCGTCTATGGACCGATGAAATAAAAAACATTTTTAGTTTGAAGTTGACATTTTACAGTCAGGGTTGTCCCACATTTTTTTACTGTCTGGTTCCGATAGTTTCATGCAGATGCAGGACGATGAATGAATTTATTTTAACGAATCTTTCTAAAAGTCCATGATTTTATAACCAATTTTAATAAGTTTTTGTGTACCTAAAAATAAATCATTTTAAACTAGGTTCAGAGAAAAAATTAAATAATAATAACAGTGTAGATTTATACGCATTAAAAAGACATGCTTGTTAAATAACGTTACGTTGCTAAATTCTTTGTTACTCGCTGTAGAGTTTGTCACAAAGCATACTTGGTGTTTGTCACAGAAAGGATTTAGTTAGCGCTCAAACGCAAAGAGTAGAGA
This sequence comes from Doberes anticus, assembly GCA_018250115.1. NCBI lineage: Eukaryota > Metazoa > Arthropoda > Insecta > Lepidoptera > Hesperiidae > Doberes > Doberes anticus. The sequence goes on from DWKW01000569.1 coordinate 3,992, forward strand.
TCGTTATGTAACAAGTCTCTATACAGCGCTATGCATTACACACATAAATGTTTATACAAAGTTATTTAACGTTTTTATTACGAGTATGTACAAATTTCGAACACAGAGTATTATTATGTAACCAATTATCCTTTATTGGAGGTACCTACTGTTTAATCAAATTCTAACAAGAATGTAACTTCAATAAATCAGATGTGCTAGGCAATGGGATTCTAAATTCAAACAATAGAGATATTAACATTATAATTTTATCAATCTTATACTGTCGCACTGCCGGACACGGGTCTTCTCTCAGACATGAGAAGGGTTAAGGTCACCACGCTGTTCAAGTATAGGTTGGTAGACTTTACACGTCTTTAATGACGTTATATTGTGAATGAGAACTCTCAGGCAACAAGCACTACACTGAACAGGAGTTGTTCCAACTTAGTCATACAACCTTCGAAACGATTTTTCGCTTTTGATGGCCAGAATGCTCGTTGACTACGTATTTTATATAAAAAAGATAAAAACCAGGTTTCTTCACTTGTAATGACTGCGTCTATTCTAAACTTAGTATATATGTACGTTTAAATTGTAATCCAGTTAACTTAAATTTTGGAGGCACTAAAATCTGTATATTATGTATTTATATTAAGGTTTCAATAGGAATTTCAAAAGCCGAAACAACTAGTTTGAGGACCGAATGATTTCTAGTAACGATCTCGAGATCCCTTAAAATATGTCGTATCGTATTATCTTCGAAACTAGCCAATATCCTATCTATACGTATATAAATATATTTGTATAGAAATCATTATTTATCCGTTTAACTGAGTAATATACTCGTAATATGAGATATAAGAAATATAGACTCTAGAATTCTTTGTGTCGTGAGATTATTCTTCTTCATTTACGTAAATAAATAAAAAAATGGCATTGATTATCAATGTCTCTGATCAAATTATAAACAATGCTCGTAAATTGATTTTATGCTTAAAGTTCAATGAGACATATTTGGAAGATTTTAAAAACAAGCTTACGATCTCAATGTTTCTTTCATGAAAATTAAATACGATACTTTTGACTTATGGTCTTACTTATGATTTATGGTCATGCAATAGAAAATGATTTTTTACTTTGGAGAACACTGATAAATAATATAAATAAAAACTTACTTATTAAAAAAAAAGAAACTGTGGTAAAATAATCCATAGTGTATGAAGTTCGCCAGCAAATTTTGGTAAAGACTACGCTAATCCTCAAAGTAAATCTTCTATATTTCCTCTCACGTTTCACGTATCATTTTCTCTAAGCTACGCTTCAATAGACTTCAGCCTTTGTTACACGAATTCTGGTAACTGAATTACAATCTGTCCCAAAAATAGCCACAACATAAATCGAAATACAAAATCCTTACGTTTTCACATGAAGCCGCTTGTAATATGGCAGAAATGGTGCCACCGCAAGCAAGCTTTAGACATAACGTCCTAGGATGATAGTTTACGATGCAAAATCTCACATATCTAACGTACTTAATAATAACTCAAAAGAGTTAACAAACAAAACGGCTGATTCGTGTTCTTTCTTTCAATGGCCAAGAGTTAAGAACGCTGCAGAAATACGTTACAGAAATCAATTTGAGTAGAAGGGCCGCGAAAGACGTGATAGTGTGAGACACGTCCGTCCAAATTTGTCGGTTTTTAAAACGCTTCTCTCTTTTAGTACGCACACTCTTATAGTATTTCCAGGACACAGTAGCATATATTGTGTCGTGAGTACCATAGACACACACAAATATAACAACACGTACAATTATAATTTTCAAATTTCTATTCCTCTGGGAATCAACCCTAGAACCATCTGAACTGCAGACCGGCATGTTAACTACTGTGCCATACGCAACGTGATTATTAAGTGTAATATGTATAAAAACAGACGATTATTCAATGTTCAATAAAATTCGATATTTTAAATTATTAATTCCTTTTAAACCTTTAAAACCTTTTGGTGATTAGGGATCATTTGACTAAATTTTTGCAATGGAAGACCAATTTGGTGTTCCATACAGCAAAACATTTGTTTGGCTGTATATATAATACGACTATAAAGTTTAAATGGCGTGATTAGGTAGACTAAACTGGACACTCACCAGCTAGTGGCCTGCTTGATCGTTTGCTACACCTTTTATATAAAGAAAAACATAACTTTTTAACGATCAGACACTCTAGTTAAAAGATTTGTGTGTGAATAAAGGAACAGAGTATGAGCTGTTGAAATAATAAGCTTTCCATTCCCAAGAGCATCGTTCAATCTTGGCTCCGACTTCAGGTACGACTTCACTTCGCTTTCATTATATGACATAAACTGTCGACTCATATTACTCTGGGCCCTTGACCCGTGAAGGAAATGTAAATATTTTCCATTTTTATTGAAACGAAGAGGTAAATACGTAAAGGGTTGCGGAATAATGTGAATGAAAGACAAAAAAAAATTGACATGTTTTTCATTTACCTTTTTCTAATATTTAATTAGTTAACAAATGTTCATTCCAATTTTTAGCAAAAAAAAAAAACATCGGACATAATTATTTATAAAATTTTGCCACTAGCGATCACCCATACAACTCACGACTTTACGCTTTGCCGATTCTGACCGATTTGATTCCGTATAGTCTGATCCTCAAGACTATACGACATCTAATCAGTAAGAATCTTCACTAACCTAAGTCATAGCCTAGTGGTAAATTATCTCGACATCTCGGTCCAGTGGGTCGGGGTGTACGTATTCGAAATTATATTATAACTCGCTTTGTCGGGGAAGGAAAACATTGTGATAAAACCTGCGTGCCCCAAAGTTCTCCATAACGTGTTCAAAGGCCTGTTATGACCAATTTAAACTCTCTCGTCTCAGCGACATTAAAACCCAGTTGTAGAGCATTAATATTGATGATGATAACGACACGCACACTAGTACAGGACTAGTAGTTCTAGACTATAAAATTAACTTAAAAATAATAGACTTAAGTATGACAATGACTTTTCGAGTAGGTACATTAAATGTTATCTTTAGTGAGTACCTTACTCTTACCTTCTACCGTGAGGCCAAGCTATGTCTTTAGTTCTGGACGTGTTAAAACTTAGGGCAGCATTTAAATCTCGCATAATATTTTTCAAATAATACAACTTTTAAAATGTGAGAGTAAAATTATCGTTGATGATGATACCAAATCAAACTTTTTGTGTTCCTTTTCAATTCTAAATAATAAAAATAAACTAATAAATCATCAAATTCTACTGGTAAACCTATAGATTGAAACCAGAAAAGGAAAACATAGTTTTAAAATTTACGCACGTAAATCACCAAACCTTCAGAGATCCCAAATAAAGATGAAATTTTATCATGTTTTCTGCACAGAATACTGCATAATTTACTGGCTATCCGTTACTATCTCAAAAATGACATTATATTTACGTAAAATATTCAACGAATCGGAAACTACTGATATGGTACATTTTTATGCAAAAGGCAATATCGATGTAGGACTAGTAGAAAACATTATCTGTCACGTGTAAATACTGACTGGTTTTTTTTTATATATTTAAAACTTTGAACAAAGTAAATAATCAAGATGATTAATGCATTTTATAAAATATCGTATATTTTTTTTACAGATTTTGCGTTCAGTTTACCTACTAAAGTTAATACCCCGCTTACTTCTGTTATTGTGTTTATAATTATTGATTATGTATCTTAGCAACTCTATACTAATTACAACAATTTTAATGTTTCAAACAATTACCAGTATATTTTTAGATTTACTTAACACAGTTAACTTTAGTGTTATATTTTTATCCCAAGCAGCCCTAGTATGAGGTTACAGTAAATTGATTTGTCTAATGGATCGTTAAACAGGAGATCTAGTGATTACGACTCTCAAATTATTTTAAAGAAATAACCGAATCGAGTCATGTTTCACTTGCAGACTTTTCTAGGGTTAGATTACTGTGGGTTTGTGATAAAACAAGATTTTATCTATTTATAACTAGTTGTTAGTGTGCCTCGTTCGCGTGTTCTTCAAAACTTACACATTTATACGGTGCAAACTCACGGATTTCCGCTAAATTAAACGAAATACATTGATTTGTTAAAACGCATTATCAATTGTACGTTGATGGTACTATGTCTGAAACCTTCCCAAGCGTGTATACAATAAAGTTTAATCGTAATCGGATCAATGGTTGAGGCGCGCATAGAGCCTCATAGCGTGCATAAACATACAAACATCCATTTTATGTATACAGATTGTAAGTTTACATCATCATCAACCCATTATTGTCCCACTGCTGGGCACGGGTCTTCTCTCAGAGATGAGAGAGTATAGGACTTCACATGCCTTTGAGAACGTTATGGAGAACTCTCAGGCATGCAGGTGTCCTTACGATGTTTTCCTTCACTGTTAAAGCGAGTGATAATATGTTAATAATACGCACATAATTTCGAAAACTTTGAAAATAATTTTCGAGAAATAGAGGTGCGTGACGGGGATTTGAACTTCGACCAAACGTAGCGAGGTGAGATGCTTAATCACTAGGCTATCACTCACTTACTACAAGTTTACATAATTTACTAAATTATACTTTATTATAGTTACTAAATACAAATATTATAATGTGTATTAAGTTTAAACTTGTCCTATTTTCCTCTGTAAGTATAAATATAAGTTATGTATTATAGTACCGTAGGTAACACTAACCTAACTGACATTCGTCATACTTAAGTTAAGGCGCTGTCACATTCCGCCTAATGTGTGACAGAGAACAGACATTACTAATGTACAAAATTCTACATAGGTACTCTCCGACAGTGATACATTTACTTTAGAAATGAACACAAACTGGTTAATTCCTAATCACTCCATAGTTGAAAATATATTCATTAGATTAAAAAAAATTAAATGACTCTTTACGCCAATATTGAAGTACCATGTATAGCATTGTCAGAGCTTATGAAGAAATCTAAGGTTTGAAGACATAACGTAACAACTAACAACAACATAACAGCTGCGATACATTAAGGTCTATTTAACAAATAATTTTTAAGTCATTTTTGTACTTAAATTTTTTTTATATGGTTAGGTAATGGTTTTATCTTAATCTTCGTATACTTCGTAACTGTATTAAAGAACCTGGTCTTAGTAGTATTACGCTAGTAACAGCGTACATGGTTATTCAACATTTAAGTCCCTCTGTGCTGTTAGCGCACTTGTAATCTCTCCATTATAGCAAGACTTTGCTTAGGCAGAACTGACACGTTAAGTCCTGTATGAACTGAACTGACTACTGGTCCACCTTGTTGCCATAGTAAGAGTAACTGTGAATTTGTTTCCGAGAAGCATTTCTCTGCAGGAAACATTAATTTCTGTGTTTCAGGAAAAAATGTTATCAAAAACTCCATTTTATCCCATTATCTCAAATTTATCCGCTGTATGAATTTTATTGTCTATCTTATTATGTCTAAAATACTTTACTTAAGCCTTCTATTGAAATAGATTTAGTATTAGCGGGATATTTACCGCGATTCACTGATCTCAACAGAGCGATTCCCTTGAAAATGGTGTACATGCACTGAGCCGAAATATCTGAGACTCCAAAACGATATGAATCATGGTAAATATACCGTCAATACCGTGATAAGTTTAAGTGAGTGATAGCGTAGTGGTTAAGCATATCGACATCGCTTCGGTGGGTCGAGGTATAAACCCCGGCACGCACCTCTCTATTTGACGAAATAGGTATTGTCTATTTTATATTTTCGAAATTATGTGCGTATTATGAATATCACTAATATCACTTGCTTTAACGGTGAAGTAAAACTTCGTGAGGAAACCTGCAAGCCTGAGAGTTCTGCATAACATTCTCAAAGGCATGTGAAGTCTGCCAATCCGCCCTTGGCTAGCGTTGTGTACCACGGCCTAAGCTGTCCTATCTCAAAGACAAGACCCGTGGCCAGCAGTGGGACAATAATGGGTTGATGAATATGATGATGAAACAACCGTGAAAGTAAAAAATAGTGTACATAAAACGTTTTGTTTTTAAAATAAACATGCTAGCTGCAACGTGGATATGGACTTAATTTTTCATGGAACACATAGGTACCTAATTTTCTATTAAAAATAATATTTCTATCTTAATTCTGTTCTCGGTGTGTTGTATGTGTGAAAATTATTGAAACGTCAACAATAACATTGGTCAATAAAACCTTTTTCAAAATTCCTTATAAAATCTAGTTACTCCAATCCACCATGAAATGATCTCTTTATAAGAAACAAAAAATACTAACATGGAATTTTCCGTATCACTATTGGATATACGGAAATTCGTTTCTAGCCCATAAATTATGTTTGCGTGTGTTCACGCCTCACGTATATCGCAAAAACATTTCGTGTAAATGAATTTCTGGACAAAAACGAGGATACACTAAGCAGTTTCCAATATAATTAACGGATACTGTTTTCTGTTCGATCTTCACATCATTTTATCAAACTAAGTTTAGTTAGTTTATTTTTTTACATTTAAAACAAATCATCAACCCATTATTGTCCCACTGCTGGGCGCGGATCTCCTGTCAAAGATGAAAGTGTTAGGCTATGGTCCAAGTGTGGGTTGGAGAACTTTCAGGCATGCAGATTTCCTCACGATGTTTTCCTTCATCGTTAAAGCGAGTGATAGGTAATTCATTTCTAATGGGCATATAATTAACAAACAATTATAAATAACACTTTCGTAAATTGAGGTGCGTGCCGGCATTTGAACCTCGATCCACCGGAGAGGGAGGTCGAAAGTTTTAACCACTAGACTTTCACTCACTGTATTTGTTTAATGACTATCATGTATATATAATTCACTTGCAAAATTAGGAAATGCACTCGTAAGATGTTTTAAAATAGACAGATTCTCAATTGTCGCTAAATTAAGTTAAGTTTGAGGTACTTTTTATATTCCGAATCGAAATTGTTGGAATCTCAAATAGTGGCTTATTTTAATTAAATGAAAAATAAAGTACATAATTAGGCATCAATTTTATTTGGTTATTTTAGTGGAACGACCACGTAGACTTCATTCATTCAAATGTAAACAGGACAATATTTTCCTGTTTTAAAAGGTACGTAGCAGAGTTGATCTCTGGCTAATATGTTTTTTAGATATATTATAGGAGTCGCAAACAAGCGTGCCGGGCGCCTGACGTTTAGTGGTCACTGCAGATCTTGAAAAATCACTTCCAGCCATATAAAACTGAAATCTTAAAAGAGGTCGTACGAGTACATTAATGCGTTGCCACTCCTGAGAACTAAGCCGGAAGTCTAACCATATTCTTTAGACCGAAACGCAATGGTAACTAAACTGCTTTTTTACGGCAGAAATAAGAGCAGAAATGGTGCCGTTATACTCTACCACCATTGAAACCCACTGGAACAATGCATCATAGCACCATATCATCACATTGAATAAGGGAGTTTCAAAGTATGATCGGTAGTAGAGTCTAGCAGGGAGGTACAATTAGCGGAATATGTTAACCATAGTCTTCAGACCAAAACACTCATATATTTTTCTAGCACTTCTCATTGGCCAAAATAATAAATGCGACAGTGAAGGAGATTAGCGATTTAACCACTTCGCATAAAAAAAAATATAGACAACGGGTGCACGTATCGAGTAATAAACTCTATTTTACATAAACGAACAGGCTATTAATATAACCTTTACTGGCGTAAACTATTTGCAAATTTCCTGAATAATCCGTTTTACCCTAAAAATCTTGCATCAGCCGGCACTCATTACCGTCAGCTGCGACGTGAGTGTGCAAACACTGCCAATGTCAACACATTTCCAATTACGGCATGGACAACCGAAAGCCAAAATTAAACACAAGCTGAAAATATCCTTTGGGCTAGCACTAGCAAAAAACCCGAGAATACGTATAGGTATATTAGTAATACGATGCCACGTAATCGAATAGTACTAAACTAAGTAGAACAGGTAACATTTTCGCGATCGTACCTGCTGCGGACAACTGCTGTGGAACGAGCTTCCGTTGGAGGCAATTCCATCCAGCTATGATGGAAGAGCTTCAAAAAGAGCATAAAACAAGTCCTTCGAGACAGGCAACTCACGCGTGATCTTTCTGGTGCTGCACGTGTCCATAGGCGACAGTGACCACTTACCATCAGGTGGCCCGTATGCCTGTTTATCAGTCTTTTTAACATAAAAAAACCTACGTTACCTTACACTTGTCTTCCGTTTACCGGAAGCTATTTCTGTTTATCTCATAACTGTTGAAATTTAATTAACGTGGTTATAAATTCATTATATTTTAATAAAACAATACAAAATAGGGACGGTGTTTCATAAAATTGAAAAAGACAACGAACGGAAAAAGAACCTATTTGATTTGTAAGTCCACTTTTGATCTGTAATAATTGAATTACACCCTCCACCTTAATTTTCGTTTCTATTATGTGCGAAACTCATTTCGTAACTTCAAACCTTCATAATCATAATTTCTGTCGATTTTTTTCCCGTATCATCCAAAGAAAATTAACAAAAACCATAAAAAACTTTTCGATGTGGTTGATGGATCAATCCGTCTTCGAAAATTTTGCGTAGGTTGATTGAGTACAGAGAGCATTAATATCTAAGTTTAAAAATCCCGAGATACAGCATGATGACTCCCGGTTGTTGAAGTTATGATTACCTATTATCGAATACCGGTAACAGAACATCAGCATCAACCCATCATTGTCCAACTGCTAGGCACGGGTCTTCTCTCAAAGATGAGAGAGTTTAGGCTATAGTCCACCACGCTGCCCAAGTGCGGATTGGCGGACTAACACCGGTAACAGAACGGTGAGCCGTATTTGACGGGACACGTACTCCATGAGTTACGGCTGCACAGATGTTCACAACGATTTTACACTATCGCCTGTACGTGGTTTGTGTCTGTAGTGTATTAGCTCTTAGTATACTCGCTCGACCGTACGATTTTGCACTCAGTCTGCAACGATAGTTATGTTAGTGGTAACAGATTTCACTGATGATTTAGCGACGGTGAATAGACTGGCGGTGGGCGTTTTTTTCAGTTGTAGCATAGCGTGATCAACGGGGAAGAAGCGATACTGAAGTCCCGAGCTGTCTCTGTGCGAGATCTGATGTCGGGATGTCCAGATGACGGCGGTTTGTTGTGGCTCCAAACGGCGACCAAAAAGGCGAACGGATTCTGATATTTATAACCCGGTGTATTCCATTAGAGATCTCAACATGCTCTCGGTGGCCGCCGAGAATAAGTGTGACATCAATCATGTGTGTGTGACAGTGAAGTGCCGTAGACACAAGAGAACGCAAACACAGAACAGAAGCAAACATCGAAATTCATCATATTTTCCACTAAAAGTTTGGCTTTTTTTTTTTTCATTATATTAACAGAATAGCAAACGATCATGCAGACGACCTGATATGAAGTGGTCACTGCAGTCCATGGAAATCCACGTCAAACCTCAACTAACACGGAAGTCCTATCTGACGTTGTATGTGGTTGCGTTGCTACTCCCGAGGACTACCTTGGAATACTCCTTATCCGGTGTCTTTTGCCTAACTACACCGTTCAAACCGAAACACAGCAGATTTCATACTGCTGCTTTACAGCAGAAATATGGGCAGCAGTGGTGCCACCGCTGGCGAGCCTGTGACAACTCTACCACCATTAAAACCTTTTTCATTAGTACTTTACGGCAGACCAGGAAGGTAACCGCTGTGCCATATGAACGGGTAATTTTTGAATAGAAAAAAATGTGACCGTCAATTAGAATAATTAAAAGCTATGAGCAATTTTGTAATGCAGTGAACAGAAACCACAGTCTTGTGCTAAAAGGATAATTAATACGTAAAACATTTTTTTGTTCCAAGCAATATACTTTTAGAGAATACCAGAAATACTTGACGCCACTACAGCGCTGCGAACGTCGTCGGACTCATTAGGAAAATTATTCGGATTTTTTAACGCATTTTCCGTCTGGTACGCAAATAGGTTCTGTGCGAAATATTCTGCTACATGACGTGCTTAAACGACTGTCCCTGTGTTTTATAATATACATTATAATAAAAATCGGAGTCCATAAAAATCATCAAACAATTATTGTCCCACTGGTGGGCATAGGTGTACTCTCGGAGTGTTTAGGCCGCACTACCACTGTAGTACTACTACCACCGTAGGCCGCCACGCTGGCCAAGTGCCGATTTCTGATGCCCTCCATAATATTTTGGAGATATCTAGGACATGCAAGTTTCCTCACGATGTTTTCCGTTACCGTTAAAGCGAGACATAATTAATTAAAATATTTATAAACAACAATTTCGAAATTTAGAGGTCGGGACCTGAACCCCGAACCACTAGAGTGGAAAGTCGAGATTCTGAACTACTAGACTATCACTCACTTAAAGGTTAATTTTTTATTCATAAACTCTCAAAACAAAAAAAAATATAAAAGCTCGTTCAATAACACAGGAATACAAAATACCGTACATTTGAAAAAAATATGTATGAATTAATTAACTAGGTTAATTGAAACCGAAAGACGTCATAACTTATACACTGGCTTTGCACAGTAGGTTCGTATATTGTCTCGACCGACTTGTGTTTGCTCATTCTCGTTGCACATTTGCACTGCACTGTGACGAGCTCTCATTTATTAATATCCAGATATTTTAGGTTAATGAGAATTCGCAGTACGAGTGCCTACATTTAGCAACGTATTCACTTTGACCTATATGTGACATATGTTTATTTTCGAGCCTTTAGGGGAATACCGGAGGAAAGCAACGTAAATATTAATATCTGCTAATGTATTCTGTTGTCTCTTACCGGGATTTTAATGAATATTACCACTACATTCGCAATATTTAAAAGTACAAAATCAATTTGACTAATTGTTAAAATGTAAGCACTGGTACTTAGCGATTATTTGCTACCCACGATGATGTGTATTAGCGAGCCATATTAACAGTATTTTATATATTTGTTTGTATTACCTTAAGTTACGCCGCAGACCACCTACTTTACAACCTACTTAACACCTACCACCTTCTACCACTGTAAAATTATTCTAAACTGTTTTCAATCGATATTCATACAGTACGTCATTATCATTATCATCAACCCATTTATACCCTAATGTTAGGCACGAATAGACTTGTTTTAGCGAGTTAGAGAGTAGTCTTAAACATAATAAGCCCACATATTTTCACATATACAAATGTTATTTTACAAAATAAAATAAAATCTAGATCCTGATACATATTTGAAACCGCACCATCGAAATGGGAGTATGAAATTCATGCCACTACTGGTACATCAATACTCTACCCTACATCATTTTCATACAATGAAGCTATCACGCTTTTAAATAGAATGCAAACATTTCGAGCGCGTTGCTTTGTGGGAAAATTAAAAACAATTCTAGAGACATTTTCTAGAGTGATAATAAAAACGGAAAATAAGGTAGCCGCATTCCTAACAATAGGCATTCATCTATTGTTCACAATTGATGCAAAAATGTTATTTTCTAGAAGAGACTTTATTTTTTCAAAGCCTTGCGTACATTGTATTTTAAAATTTACCTATCAGTTATGTAATTATTATGTAAAAGGTGGTCGCTTAAAACTTGCATTATAGATAAACAGCTCCGCAAGTGACAAGTGAGTGATAACCTAGTGGTTAAGCATCTCGACCCCGCTTCGGCGGGTCGAGGTTCAAACCCCGGCACGCACCTCTATTTCTTGAAATATTATTTATTCAAAATTTTCGAAATTATGTGCG
>DWKW01000570.1:0-15839 GCA_018250115.1 Doberes anticus
TTTATCGAAAAATTATTAATTCTTAATTTTCGAAATTATGTGCGTATTATGAATTAATTATCACTCGCTGTAACGGTGAAGGAAAAAATCGTGAGGAAACCTACATGCCTGAGAGTTCTCCGTAAAGTTCTCAAAGGCACGTAAAGTCCATCAATCCGCATTTGGCCAGCGTGGTGGGCCAATAATGGGTTGATGATGATGATGAATACAGTGAATTGTTTAATTACAGGCGATGAAATAGCCCTGGACGACGACACGTCGTACCTCGACGACGTCGTCAAAGCTCCCGCGGCGCCCGACAAGGAACCTGGTGCGGACAGCGTACGCAACAAGGATGGCGTGCCTGTTGATGAGTTCGGTTTGCCGCAAGTGCCCAGCACTGCGCAGACTTCGCGTTAAGTTTTAAACTTCTCATATAACCTCACGCCTTATGTTGCCGGCAGTTAATCTGAGCACTATATGACTGACGTATACGTTGCATCATTAAGAAGAATCTTCGCGTTGTTTGTTAGTCTGTTGGCGTTGATACTCATTCGTTCATTTTTTAATCACTTTCGTTCGTTCATTCGTTCTTTTATTAATTATTTAGTCTGTGTAAGACAAACACAGACTAAATACCATTGAAGTGAAACGAGTTATCAAATTACTTATGACGTTGATACAATGGTAGTCCAGTTCAGCAGTCCAACTAAGCACTGAATGACAATTAATAGTTACCAGAATTTAGTGTTCTTTAGATCAAGCACACAATTTTATGGTCATATAGTGTTATGGTCGTCTCAATTAAACAAGCAATTAAATTGAAAATGTGTCATGAGTTTGGAAATCTCTTTTTTAATGAAAAGCACTCATTCCAGCGTGGAAATTATTATGATACCGATTCTAGTGCACGAAGAAAACTTTGTATAAAATTTACTGAATACTGTATGAATATCTGGATTAAAGCCACTGCATTCTGCGAGGGCAATATTCTGAATAGATTTATGTCGATAACTGTCATATTTTTAAATACGTTTATATTTTATTTAACTGTATATTTCATCGACGACAGCGTAAATGTGTGGAAAAAAATAATATCCGATCGTATCTCTAAAATATTTTATTCTGTCAATGTTGTGAGAAATTGTCTTATTTTATTAATTTGTTATTTGATAAATATTTAGTTTTCTAATCTGTTATTGGAGGATTGCCTCTATAATTTTTTTGATAGATGGATACGAAAGCCTGAAGTAACAATTTCTATCGTATTCTTGGCATAATTCAGTAGTTTAAATAATCAACCCTCACACGAGCCACATAGTCTACATACTTGATACGATGGTGTGAAGTTCTCAACCGACGAAACCGCATTCTTGGGTTTAGTTTTAAAAAAACTATCAAAAACGTGCGAACATTGTAGCATATTATAATGTGGATGTCAAATTTGAAACTCTGACTCCGTTTCTGCTCTTACACAATTTTTTTTAATATATTATATTAGCTTTTATATACTTTGTTGTTGTGGTCTGATTGAAAAACGTTATGTAATTTGCATTTTAAATTAAACTGCACGCGTTAATGGTAGTATTAAGTGAAATTAAATTTCTTTGTACATAAAATATAATGATTTTTATTATAAACAATTAATATTTATGTAAACATCATCATCTAATTTTTGTTACTTTGGTTAATTGAAATTAAGATTATTAGAAATAGAATCAGAATAATAGCAATATTTAGGATTTTGCTGTTTCATTTGAATGCTGTGGAAAATATATCGACACCAGAGTACCAATAGCCATTTGCCTTACATTATTTATATTATAACTTTGTAACCACCAAAATCTTTTTAAAATAAATAATGTTAAAATAAATAAATAGTTCTCATTATTTCATTTTTGTTACGTATTAAGATTAAAGAGGTACAATTAATTCAATCCAAAAGATAAGATCGACGAATTTCCTACAGTATCGGAAGGTAGAAAAAATCTATATTAAACTTTATTTGCAAGAGAAATGGACTAAATTTTATGACAAATTTAGCCTTCCAACACTTACGGCCAAGTAACGATTCTATGTAAATTTTCTCACACAATATCGGTCATATTATGAGTTCTAATTAAATTCAGATTGTTAATTTTGGGAGTTTCGGATAATATTTCATAAGAGCGTAGGTACAGGGAAGGATACATAAATAAAAAATGGAAGGAAGGTAAATAACCTTTATTAATAATAATTAAAATAATTTAAGGGCATTAAATTACACAGTCAACTCTAAAATACTGTTGTTCAATCTTATGTTCATAAGATATATGAATACTGAATCACAGTAATGGTAACTCCGGTGATGCGTGACACCCGGACGGTAACTCACGTGACACTACACTAGGCAACATGAATAAATAATAATACTTAGTCCTCAATATTTACATCCTATATGATATGTACAACCACTCGAACGGTGTGAACTCTATGTTGCAAACAGAAGTCTAATTTTGCACTATTTCAGTGGACACTCGTGGTTTAGTCTAGTGCTTCTTGACCCGTCTTTGGCAAGAAGAAGCAGAGGATTGCAGCAACTGTAATCACACAAGACGTTTAGTAAGTTTTATGAATGGAACGAATCCTGTCAACTTAGCATTTATTGTCACTGTCTCGTCGCGTTATTTATATAATTATGTGTTTTGACATAATTTTAATCATAATAATTTAGGTAAATTACGCGATTATGTCAAAATACATAATTTTAATCATAATAATTTAGGTAAATTACGCGACGAGACAGTCACAGCACCTTTGTTAAATTATTTCATGCCAAGTATTGTAATTTGTTAAGTTTTGTATATAAACTTAACTGTTATAATTGTTATTACTAATTGTGAGAGTAAATAAAGAACGCTTATTATTATTATATTATTAATTTTCATATTTATACAAGAGTACAAATATACAATCACTGTTAAATTGTATTTTATTTGTACACATCTTAAATTTTGTTTGGAGTTGTACACATCTTAAATTGTAGTTTATTCGACAAGGACCTCGGATCTTTTTGAGGTTGGATGCGAATGTCCACGGGATGTAGTGACTTCTTCACATCAGGTGGCCTGTGAGCTCGTTTGCTTCACAAAAAAGGAAAAAAAGAGTGCGACCCTATTCGATATTGGATGTGAATGTCCATGGGGCTTCATGACTACTCAACATCAAGTAGCCTAAATAGTCGTCTGCTGCTCTTTGATACAAAAAGGTAAGCAGTAATAATGTTTATCAGATGTTAATTGGTTAAATTAAAACGCATGAAGCGTATTTATTGTTATGGATACTTACTGATAAGGAATGCTGCAAACACTACGATGGGAACAATACAGTTGATATCAATCAGATATCCGAAGGAAAGGTTGCCGATGAGACCACCGCCTCGACCAGCCGTTAGTGATAGCGCGGCAGCCATTACCCTGCGAATCAAATGGAAACTTTTTAAGTAGAGCCTACTATAGAATTATATTTGTGTGAATGGTTTAGATTTCCAAAGCTGTCATTTAAGTTCCATAAAATTGAAGAATGATACAAAGTTCGGAATTATTTTTGCGGAGTTATTAACCGTTTTGCAATTAAAATTATAAATTTATTTAATAAATTAGTTCCTGTAAAAGGTACTGGTGTCTAAAAGCTCATACAAAATAATTTTAAGTATCTTTGACGAAGTTTTAAATTCTTTTCCAAATAATGCTTTTTTAACTTTAACGTTAAGCGCGTAGATAGGTACTACACGAGAGAGGATTTTTTTTGTGTACCTGAGATTTGTCGGGAACAGGTCGACAAGCACGCAGAACACAAGACTGATGGCGAGCGAGGTAAGCGCTTCAAAGATGCATGACAGAACCAGATTTTGGATGGAGTTCTGCACGAAGTACAGACCCATAGTCACTACGCCAGCGAAACCCAAACTGAAAACTGAAAATTAGTAGATCATTAGTAACCTTTTAGTAAAATTTCCATGATTTTAAGTTAAAGTACTACGATTAAAGTTATCCTAGGAAATCAGAACAGAGAGTAAGTACTAATATACAAGCAACGTATTGCCCCATCAATTTATATCTTCGACATTGGTGGAATAACATGCAATAAATCTGTGGCATGAAAATTTAGGACATTCCCGCAATGGGTAACAATCGTATTTATTTTATTGTTGGGAGAACTTTATTGCTAACTAATGCTGAAATAAAAGTTACCTTAAGTTTCGTAGGAGAGCATGAAACACGAGAAATTAACTTAACGAAAGTAAAACTTACTCAAGAAGAACTTAGCCCCAAGCTTGTGGACACAAAGGGGCAGCCAAAGAGAGGTAGGGATGCAAGCCAGGCCGACGATAAGGGTATGGGTATAGACGCTCTGATCGATGATCTTCTCGCAGTCAAAGGGGTCTCCCGCGGCCTCGTCACTGACAACAATGCTGGACACGTCGCACACGGAAGCAGAGGTATTGGGGAAACGGTGCTCAAACTCTTCGTAGCGGTTGAACAATTCAGGGAACCAGATCATGAGAGTATAATAGCTGAAAAATAGTAAGCATAATAACAATGTTATTGTTTTAAATTTAAGAAATATTAATAATTCGTATATAAAGAAAGAATAAAGAGGCTTTGGAGGACGTACGTACCTGGTAGTCAATCCAAACTGAATAAGACATGTGAGTATTGTGTATTTGAGGTAGGGAGCTCTGCAGAGCGCTTTGGTTTGAGTCCAGATCTCACTGAACAATCTCTTAAGATCCTTACGTTTACGCATGCTGAGACTTCGGACGGATTTTTGAGAACTCTGTGACGCCACAGAGATTGTTCGCACCTTCTCTTTCAAGCTCTTGATCTGTTAAAAATGGTGTCAATTTTTTATAGTTAATCTTTGAATCATAAATCTTAATGTAAATGTTATTTACGTACAAATTGAAGTTCGATTCAGCTCCTTTATGTGTAACTAATGTTGCTGAAAATATTACCTACTCATAGTGGAATTTAGAAAAAGATATATTATGGTTTTTGTAGCAGTTAGGTTATTTGGTCCTATAGGAGATTATTCAACTTGTAACGCAAAACAAACATAGGGCTAGGCTAAGCTATGTTTTATTAAAAAGTTTTGTGGAACTAAAGAAAATTTATAAGATGCTATCAGTTGACGCTTGGGACTATTTCGGTGTAAACAGGTTTTACATACAGGATAGTTGTCGGGATCATCGCCAGTGTTCTGTTTGTAGATGCTTTTGAGGCAGGCGAGGGCGTCGTCGTAATCACCGCACTCCATCATGAACTTAGGGCTTTCAGGGAAGGTAAACAGCCAGAATCCGAGCAATAGCGACGGAATCGCACAGGCGGCCACGAACCAATTCCACGAGTCGTATGAGAAGCTGCCACGCTCGATACGTATGCCTTGGATTGGGATAATACCCCACGCAATCACTAAAAAAAAATGTTATTTTAGATAAATAGGAGCAGGAGTAATAACCTCGCGAGTGCGAAAAACAATTTTGGAAATATGAAATTAATTTGTGATAATAAATTTTATACAATTTTGGTGTTATTATTGTATGGTAAAACTATTAACAAATCAGGCTTCGATCCAGAAGATCTAAATAACAGGTACCTGAGTATAAGAATGTAATAAGTGTAAAGTGACATGGACTCTTACATGGAAGACAGATGACACCCAGAGTCCAAAACATTTCCATCCAACACAGAATTTTCTCTCTGTATTTAGTCTGTTGGAATTCTCCCAAGTAGGGAAAGCAGATACCCATAGCTCCAGCAACTCTGAAATTTGAATCATTTATAAATAACTTCATAAACCATAGCATACGGCACAATAGGTAGGTACTCATTGAAGCATTTGTTAAAAAAGCCATATCTACCTAGATAGGATATAACATTTCCGCTTCACAAATTAGTTTTTAACGTGTCTCTATTAATTTGGAGAATTGTATGCGATTTAAATTTTAAATCAACATTAAGGTATCTTGAGATTCAATCGTTTATTGCAGTCAATAATTTACTATCAAGGGAAAACTTTAAGTATAAAAGCAGTTTAATAAAGAAAATACTCACGCGAAACCGTTGATGCACCTGCAAGCCATGAAGACGGGGAGGATCTGGACGAAGGAAGAGATAATTCCAACGAATCCATCGAGGAGCAACGTTGAGAGCAGCACCGTTTTACGGCCTTTGGTGTCGGCCAAGCAACCCCAGAAGTATGACCCGATTACCATACCTGAGATAGAAATGCGTGTCGGTAACAGCTCACATACAATATAAATTTTGTTGTTAAGAAATGTAATAATAGATATACTCGTATTATAAACATGTATATATAAACTGTAAGTTATCCCTAATCGCATAAATATCTAAACATCAATCATCATCAACCTATTATTGTCCCACTGCTGAGCACGGGTCTACTTTTTGTGTAAGAGAGAGAGAGAGAGAGTTTAAGCCATAGTTCACAAGCCGTTGAGAACGTTATGGAGAACTCTCAGGCGTGCAGGTTTCCTCACGATGATTACCTTCATCGTTAAAGCGAGTAATATTTAAATATTTAGTATAAATTAATTCATAATACGCACATAACTTCGAAAATTTAGAATTAACATCAATAAAATAATTAATTTCACTCTTTAACATCAATTTGGGAAGCTAATCGTTATACCTGAACATGTCCTGCAGGTAACCTCCAGTAAGCTACACGGTAAACAAAGGTCACTGTGATTATTTGAATAGACAATTATATGAGTAAATATAGTTACTGGCAATTATGAAATAAAAATAGGTATCTCACCTAACATAGGGGCGGCCGTGAGCCAGCCCTTGTCGGCGGATGTCATCCGGAAGTCGCATGTCGCCGCCGGTAGTACGAACGACACAATGGTGATGCCGATAGCCGTGTTGGCGTATATCAGCCCCGTGATTGCCAACAGGCAGAAATGGAAACGTCCGAAACCTGATCAACACATTTGATTTTATTGATAAAGTAAATAAAAATGAAATAATATTGTTAAAGAGATTTACATAGAGAGCTAGGTAAGTAATTTGTATAGTAAGGCTGTTTTGTAGCTTTTGTACCATGTTTTGTAGTAAAGTTACATGCTGCAAGCGCATGTTTTTGTTAATTTGAATTGCAACTATGCTTTTACAATGAAAGTTCCATTAAAATCGATTCAGGAGTTGAGCCATTAGCGACCAAAATAAATACATAGAACAAAATAAAAATAGAAATCTTTGGGTTTAGAGATCATCAATAACCGATGTCTTTGATGTACAGACTAATTTTGGAGTCAAAAGAGGTTTATGAATCATAGCAATTCGTAGCAAAAATGTTTGAAAAGTCTATTTCTTCATAACTTACATCTTAAATGTCAGCTAAAAAATGAGAAAAATGTTTCAATCATTTGGCATACTGCTTTCTACTATTAAATGTAATTTATATAAGCATGTAAAACATTAATTACGAAAAGGACAATGACAACTAACGACACCATAGTGATCCCTGCCATCTAAAAGTAAGTCAATGCATGACTCACCAATTCTAACGGACCGCGTGCGAGACAATAAAATATTTTAAGTTTTGACAAATTGCCAAAATGTATGATATTTATATCAATCTTTTGAATATTGTTAAAATTTAAAAGTCGATCAATATAATATTAGTTACCTGTTGCTGATATCGCAGCTTCGAAGTCCGCTCCATGTTCCAAGAAGTCTAAACCTGTAGCAAAAACAAATATAAAATAAGTATATATTACGTAAGTATGTTTCAATACAATTCAGTAGTGGCCGCTAGTTTATATGGTAAAGTATACGAATATGATTTGTTGTCGTAAAATTACTCAACTATTATGACAGCTTTATCAACAACATTACTACAATCGGCGATAATAATTTCTTCTGTCGTTTTAGCGAAGCGAGCGTTCTTCATTGTTAACTATACACAATTTACTTCTATTTTTATTTATTTCGATTTTAATAAATGTGATTCATAAAATGATCGTTTAATAATTGCTGTAATGGTTTAGTGCAAATAAAGATTTGTACCTACTACTTGACTTCATTCGTAAATAACCGAATAGTTGTAATTGGCACGATCTCTTATTGGCATTCTTCCTTCTACGGTGGGCAATGCAATGATAAATATATAAATACACTATTGATCTTGATATTAATCTGATCACGTTTTGATTAAATATTGAAACTTTTAACAAGTTAATACCGATTTTACTTTTAATTCTATATTTTGAGGGTAGTTTTAAATAGGCCGTTGATCATGATGACAAGATTATCCACATTTAAACAATAAAAAGTGAATTGAAAAAAATCATTATACTGTGTAAGATATTTAATTCAATATTAGTAGTAGTCGTTTTTATCAGACTTTGTTATCTGTTGCAATACAATACGATGAAAAGTTAGACTTTTGATGTTTTCGACTCCCTTTTATCTTGATATCGAGTAACTGTTGAAGTGGCACTTGGATGCTCCTAGTACCTATCTCGGTATGGCGATTTAGATTTGATAACAGTCTGGGGGAAGGATTAGAGACACTACACAATACGGACAAATACAGATAATAAATTTAACTTAGATAAGTTAAATCATACGTAGACACGTAAGGCATTCTCCAAAACTCGAATTTTAACCGTAAAGGAAAACGGGTGGTTTACAACATATCCTTTATTATTACGATAATGATTTAATGTTATCAAACATAAATTTTATTAATTACTTATCAATGAGGTATTTCGCAAATATTTAACATTAAACTTAAAGTCTTCTCTCAGTGGAAAGTAAATTAAATATCTTCTAAATTTCGCTCTAAGAAATAGGTACCTACAGATAATATTCAGGTTAATAGGTATGTAGGTACTTATACAAGAATACGTACTCCTAATATACTGACAAAATATTATCACGATTTTATTAAAATATTACTACGTAAACTTTATAAAAATAGATATATTGAACTAAACTATCCAACTGTTGTTTATTTACTTTATAAACAAATATTAAATAAACGTAATTTCCTTCATTACTCTGTGTACTTACTCGATTTAGTGCAGTTGTTTGTCGACACTTATCGTTGATAATGAAAATGTAACAAAAGATTTACTCGGTGTCTATTGGTTAATAAATTCTGTAATGAACGGTCTGGAAAGGGTTTTACCGTTGTGAATACATATATCATCTGGCGACATGGCTAAACACGGGAGTTTTATAACATTATGGTTTTAGTTTGCCAAATAACAAACAAATGTGACATTGACACGGTCATTTTACTGCATTGTAATACGCCAAGGTTTGGATTTCCATAGACTAGAGCCAATTAAGGATTGACCTTGAACAATTTTATAACGAAAGCAGGATTAACATTTCAGTAGAAGTTAAGTCTGTCCGGGTTGTTACAAATTAGTTTTAAATAGTTATTTGTGCTCATATATTATTTAGTTTTTCATGACGAACCCATATTTGTACAAACACAAACTATATCTAAGATTGCTTGTTTATTTGTTTGGTATGGTATGAATAACTCAGGTAGCATCCACATGGTACAACCTAGGCATCGGCTTTCTTCCTCATGATTGTTAGTTTTAATTCGAAGGGTGTATAACAATTTCACTGTTATTGGTTTAGTAAATAGGTACGTACTGAAAGTTAGAAAAATCGGTGTCAAATCACATTTCATAATGCAACACTCGAACGCGTCATAAAATCGGCAGTCCACATGCGGCAGGATAGCACTACATTAAAACATTATGCAAATGGTGACATTGTGTCTGCACAAGGCTGGCTCGCCCGTATCATACTTATAACCTATCTTTAATAATTGAGCCTCGTAACTTTTAATTAATGGTACTGATGGATGAACATATTAGCCACGCGATCGTTTTTATACAGCTAGAAAATGAGGCTGCCTATATCTAAAAAAATGGGGGATAGTACCATATTTTAGAATGTTTGTACTTCAGTCTGGATTGTTTTTTTTATACTAACAAAATTGCAAACGAACGTGAAGGCCAACGGATATCAAATGGTTACCTACTGTAGCCCACGGACATCCATATCAAACCTCAACCAGGGCGGAAGTCCTACTTATGAAGGTTGTATGTGAATGCGGTGCTACTCCTTAGGACTAAGTTGGAATTCCTCTTGTCCAGTGTCTTCCGCTATCTGCGGTACAGCAATAGCGCCGCTGCAGCCGAGCCTTCGATATACTCATAAGACTCTACCGCCATCAAAATTGTAATTGGTGTCACATTTTAAGTTGAATGTATCATACATTTACACAACAAACAATGAAGAACGTATTTAAGGATTATTTTTTCAAAATTTATCCCGTAAATGTGAAAAATATAAATTTTAAGTTTGTATGGAGTAACATTAAACATTTGCACAATTAGATGAGTTGCTCAAACTATTTATTTAGTATTTGGCAAACATACCCATAATAAAAATAATGAAACATGTATTTCAGCATTTCCAATAATTATGTGGAGGATACATGGAGAAGCTTTGATCGATCGATTTACTTGAAATTTAACTTGAGAAAAAAAGGCTGTTAGAACAGGTTTTACAAAAATAAATTCTTAAATGGAGGTTAAAAAGTGCTATGATCTTGAAGTAAGGTGTATCACATTTGGTATTCAGGGTAATCAGCAAAATTTATGAATTATTATTCGATTCGATTCCTTTCTCCCCTATATTTATCTCTTGTGAGCATAGGGTCAGCTATTAAATTGTAAACCAATGTGTACCTAATCAATAATATAAGATTTTTTTTCTTTTCTTATATTCTTAGGAGTTATCATATTACTTTTGATGTTGATAATGTTGTGGAAATTATAGTATTAAAGTTGATTTATAAGTACCTATTACTGAATTATAAAGAATATCTAGATAGCATACGATTATTATTAAACTTCATGAATGAAGCACAATGGATAAATAATCACTTTTGAAAAGATCATTATTTCACTAATTGTGGTTTTGTAAAGATTAATGTTCCATGAATGCAGATAAATTATATGTCACAAAAGTGTGCGGTAGCAATGCTAAGGCATTTCAAGTTAACGAGATTTTTTTTTCTTCAAATTGGTTATTTTATATTTAATAATACCGAATAGGCAATAAAGTTTGATTGGATTGTCAAGGGTTTCGATAGGAGCAGCTCAACATTTTTAAGCTAAACGAAAGCAACTTGATGTAGTTTTATTAAGGGTTTTATGATGTTTAGATATGTATTCTTTTTTTACTATCAGTGTATAAGGGCAGTGTTTAAGGTAGATAAAATGGTAGATTTCAAAGGTGTGGTTAGGCAGAATGTACGGGATGTTCTAATGCTTCTGGCATTAGAATTTTGTCCTCGGGAATAACAACATAATCGGACATATCTAAGGTTTGATGTGGATGTCCATGGGCTGCAATGACCATTTAATATCAGGTGACATGCATGCAGGTTTTACTAGCCCTCTAAAAAAATGCAAATTGTAATTTAATTTAATTAATACACTTATGTAACATTATGTTATGATACTTTCCTCATATATCATAACACAGCAGTTACTGGAAAATACGGCTCTGATTAGTGCAATTTAACTGTTTACCGATAGTCAGTAGCACTTAACCCATTTGTCACATCATTGAAATTTAAAACCATTGCATAATCTATTTATTTATTACTATCATAGTCTTATCTTCTCGTCAATAAAATAAAATAACGAAACTGACTGTAGTGGGACTTAAAAAACGTCAGACACGGTCCAAAAAGTAATTTAGGTTACGGTTCTTCGAAATTCCTACAAACCCAAAGAGTATTGAGTTTTTGATAAGAAGACGTTGGCTTCGAGAATTATTTCTCTATGAGTAATCCCGAGTTTGTACGATTAATAAAGATCTTCATTTCTAACGATTTTTTTCTCCACTTATTTTTTCACCATAATAATAAAATAACGAGAAAAAATCCATTTCATCATAAAGTTGACTTACATGTCATTAAAATTGATGAACGTACAACTTATTACGCATTCATTTTTTCATTATAAAAATGACGTTTAGTAAAGTAGGTGGTAAATACAAGTTAATGGTGGTAGAATCTTAGGGTGCGCTTCGGTGGAAAAATTGTTGCACTATTTTCTACCGCAAAGCACCAGTGCTTACACTGTTGTTTTGGTTTTAAGGTTAAGGTTAAGGCAGTACTACACTGGACTAGACCTTCGTCATCAGAAACTCAGGACGCATCCGCGTACAGCCTGAGATAGGACTTCGGTCCTGTTTGAATTTGAATATCAATGGACTGCTGACGACTTAACATCAGATGGCGTGCATGCTCATTTTCGAAAAATACTAATTTACTGTTTCTATGCTCGTTTACAATTCCTTGATATATAATAAAGAGTTTTGTGCGTATTAAAATAAATAAAGTAAGTATTATCTGGTAAAGGAACATATCACGAGCGAACTATACCCGCACTTATCCAGCATAATAGACGAAGGCTTTAACTCGATTTTAATAAGACTTAAAAAAAACATTAACTGTCCAAGGAGTAATTTAAAAATTTCAGCGTACTAATAAAAAAAAATACCTAAAGAGTAGTTTAAAAAAATGCATCCCATATTAAATTGTTAAGGAACCGTATTAATTATTAATTAACAATAAGGATTTTTTTTCTATTTGCTTACTATTTGCCGGGCTTGCTGTACACAAAAATTAATGGAATACGTATTTCAGCATTTCTTAAAAGTCATCCCCTCAAATAGGAGATGAAAGTTGCACTAACATTTTATTTATAACTATTATCGCTAATTTTATAGTAATGATATCTTCAAATATGCTATAAATTAATAGTTTATATTTATTAACAACCCCTATGGACTGATATAGATATCTTATAAATTGATGACTTAATCTAGGATAATTTTTCATTGGAAAATACATAAAAAAACACTAAATATATCCCTTCTTTTTCTCTCTTTTATAATAAGTATAGGTAACATTATTTCTACTAATACCATTAGCATAGACTTAGAATTTTGTTTTAAAAAAGTAGAAATTTGTATAGGATCAATTATGTATCGCGAGCAATTACATTTTGCCTACGATATTATCATTTCGAGTCTTGAAAATTGTATCGAATTTAAGCTGATATTCGTTACTATTTTGACAACAACTTGGATTGTTCGCCGCTATAGTTTCTCAGACAGTTTGACTTGAAGACATTATTGTATTGATATTATTGTGTTCTGCCATGATTGACAAGCGTGTTGCTTCCGATTTTAAAATAAATAAATGTTTCGCGGACATTGTCAGTACCAATATGTAGCTTTTGTGCGCGAGCGCTCTTTACCAAACCTGACTTGACATTCATCTCGTGTAAGATACCAATAGAATCTTCAAATATGAACATTTGATATGTTAATTATGACTTATGACACGTGACTTTCCTTTTGTTCAAATTACGAGTTGAGTGACATATTCATCATATATTTAAATTTCATTTTGTTGATTCATAGACAGACCTTAATTTTTAGTTTTAGCTAAAAAGTAACATATAAAATTGGCGCTAATTATATTTTTGTTGAAAATTAATTAAACATCTTATCTTGAATTCATTGTGTTGCATTTTTTTCATGCTATTTTTCGGTTTTTCATCGGAAACCCTGATTGCTTACTTTTGAGATGAAATAATTCTACTGACTACCTACAATATAAAATTTTCCTAGCGCTCAGGCTTAAAATGCACTTTTTTAAAATGAATAAACGGACACTTACCCATGGTTAAAACGTATTCACTCTATCACTAAGAAAAGTCCGTTTGAGATCAATCACGTAAGAAAATGCGCGTCCACTTTACCGATATAGCATCATCACCCTCCGACACTGTTTGTGCGCGGGAGTTACAGCCTCAAGGATGTCGCGTGCTGCCCTCAGAGGCTTCTGTGCGAATGTCGCCTAGCTACCGCCTCTCGCCGAGGATTCCTTCCCCGTTGATAACGATAAGGCCGCCCGATCGCTCATCTCGCGTTATCTAGACGGCCGGTGACCACAATCGATCTCCCGCTTGACTTCTAGGCCGCCGTAGACGAGCTACTATCCTTATGTAAGCGTCACGTAATAAGTTCAAATTTTCAGTGTGACGTCATGAATATTCATCTACAGAGCGATTTATTCCTGTAACTAGTAACACATTTTTGCGGTGTTCATTTCTTTATCTTCATTAACGTTTAAACTTTAAATTGTATAAACATCAGCTAAGGAGATACATTTACAACAAATTCTATTAACATAAGAAAGTAAAATAAGATAAAGCTTACGAAATAGTCTTCAACAATTTAGTACAAACCCTTAAGAACTGAAAAGCTGGTACAAGTGCCCAGTGGATAAAAAATTAGCTTATTGCAACTCAAACATGGTGCAAATAGAACGAACAGAATTGTATAAAGCGATAAATGACCAGAGCATGTAAGAAGATTAATTAACAGCAACGAAGCGCGGAACGCATACCAGGATCTTAGCAATTAAATCAATTGAGATGCAGTATCCCAACTAATAATCATACAATTGGACGTTCCATAAATAAACTTGGTCGGTCCGTCAAAATTAATTAAACTCAGCAGGAACCCAACTTGACCGAGGCCTTGAGCTAAAAAGAAGCTTCCACCGAAAACAACTTTTTAAGGTTCATTTACAAGTTGCCGTATTTTATTTTTATCAACCCATTATTTTTCAAATGCTGGCCACGAGTCTCCTCTCAGACATGAGGGATTACCACACTGGTCAAGTGCAGATTGTCGAAAAACGGATTGACTGACTACAGTTATCGTATATGTATTTCTTTAAATGTTAATTACCGTTCAGCACGCGAATTAATATATATGATACGACATATGGTGTTATTAGTTTTTTAAACCAGGATAGATTGTAAATAAATTATGTAATTCTTGCATATAAGTTTTATAAAATAAACTTAGCCAATTCCTTCAATTGGTCGACAGACTTGATCGTCAGTGGTTACCATCGTCTAGTAATTAATTTGTTTTTAAATTCAGTCCCTTTCTCTATTGTCATATTTGTCTACTTGGTTACTGTAATGTATGTCACGTTAAGTGAAAATAGATCGTACTAAGTAATTGGAGATGTAGAAATGAATACCTTAATACAACACAAGAAATGTATTTTAAGCCTAATATTTTATAAACACGAATGTTTAATCTTTTTAATGACTACTATTAATGACTCTGAATAAAGAGTAGGTAATATTTTCTTTTGTTTTTCATCTTTTCTTATGGTGAAGGTAAACGTTCCATCAGTATCTTTGTGATATTGTGTATTGAGATTTACTATGCTAATTATATTATTAAATGTTTTAAATTTGGAATAAAGAAAGTATTTATTTTTTGTAATTTTTTTTGTTAATGTTGTGATCGCGCTATATCCATTTTCGCCGATCCAGTACTTTGTCTTTCTCATGTATTCACAAATTGACAGCGATCGCCATAGTGTAACGTATCGCAAGATTGCTTCCCGCCACGCATTTTTAATTGAATTTAGTAATGTTAGGTTACTTTTATTTTAAGAGTAGGTACTTATAAGTCATTACTGAATTTTGTGTGCGAAAGGAGCGTCACCTTAACCTTCGCTAAACATTGATTGAATATTGATAACAAAGAAATGTGTCATGAACAAATCCTCTTTAAAAAATTCATAAAATCCTCTTTGTTTGCGGCTTGCGGGAGGAGGACGAATCGCCTCATCTATACTAATATATAAAGCTGAAGAGTTTGTTTGTTTGTTTGTTTGTTTGTTTGTTTGTTTGAACGCGCTAATCT
>DWKW01000571.1:0-15831 GCA_018250115.1 Doberes anticus
ATTGTTTTACCAGGGCGGCATGTTCGCTTATGCGACAAAGCCCTTTAATTTTGATTAAAAAAAAAAAAAAAAAAAAAATTAAAGGTTATGTACTTATTTTTTTATATATAAAGAAACCGTTGTATTATTGCAATCTGAATGTTTTACGTATCTTCATCGTAAGTATTTTTATGTCTATTCTAAAGAGGTAATAAAAATTTAAAAAGATGTTTGTTTTACGAACTATGGTATTATTAATATTTTATGTTAAATATGTAGGTAGTGTTGACGGACGGAAGTAAATTACATTACTGCTGCGCTCAGGTTTCCACTTAGAGATGAGAGGGTCTAGGAGAAAGTCAAGACTAGCACGCTTGTCAAGTGCGTATTGGCGGACTTCAGATGCCTTTGGAATAGAGAACTCTTTTCATTTACCTTTAAAGCAAATAATAATTAATTTCTACTACGCAAAAGAAATCGAAAAATTAGAGGTTCGTGCCAGGATTTGAACCCCGACCTAACGCAGCTGGAGATGGAGATTCTTAACCACTAACTATCACACACACATACATCTAACTACTAGGCTCTTAAATTATATATCATATCACATGAATTTACTACACTGCAGTGTATTCGTGCCAGCTAGTTTCGCCGTATCATCCTTACCTTATCTCAGGTCGTTGCATCTGAGTGAGATACGCGACAATCTTGCTAATAGGACAACCCTGAACGATTTGCATCAAATAACCGACGCCCCCCGCGCCCTTCGCCCGCAATACTCAATGAGTCCTATCTGACTCACGCTCAATGAACATGGATCTTAATTGATGTAAACCATTCTTAATGTGCATATTTCACAGATGGAGGTATCCATGATATTATTATATGCCTACATTCTTAGAACGACTACGTTAAATATTTTTTACGTAAATTTTTAAGAAGGATGATTATTTCTTAAAAATCATTATTATCATCAAACCATTATTCTTCCACTGCTGCATTGATGTATGGCATATGTATGCCATAGTATACTACGCTGGCCAGTGCGGATTAGCAGACTAAGAACTAAACCTTAGAACTATTAAATCTTTAAGAATTAATTAAAAAAATGCCAATTGAAATTTCTCTAAATCAATAGATCAGTACCTGACAAGCACATAAGTTGTTACTTGAAGAATACAGAATTAACTGTGCTTCTATACCCACTGGGTTTAATTGGTTATGTATCCAACAGGCTTAAAAGGTTAACCGTACTTACGATTTTTTAAATTCTCATGATTAAAAGGCTCAACTTCACGTCAAACTCTGTCAATATAGGAAACAATTTGTATCCTTATCTCCAAATTATTAATCATTGACTAGCAACAAACCCTTATAGTGAAATCTTAATATTACACCTATTTCTGTTATCAATGACTCATGATAACATTAAAAACTTATATCCTATTTTGTTTTAGATTACGTAATGTGTTTAGATATAGTAATTTTTAAGTAGTTAAATTTCAAAAAAGTTAAAGCATATAAGATAAAGCAGATGCTATCAGGCGAAGTGAATGGCGACACAAAAGATAATGTGGGTACGGCAGCTGATCCTCGTTTTGTGACTCGTCATGGCTATTTATAAACTGCAACTTTTCCATGCACATACTCATAGATGTCAACATCAGTGACGACATTATTGCCTATTAATCGTTATTTAAACGATACGATAGTTACAATACCAAACGCTCGCGCTTGTATACTGAGAGACTACTATTATCCTTTGTTTCGGGACTGTTTACAACAGCAGATCGTTCTGCCGGAAAGTGTTACAGCTGAAAAGAGGTAAATGTCTAACTTATCTACAATCTAGATCATAGATTTCCTACAGAGGCGGGTACATATGCGGTTAGTTTCTTTTTTTTCTTTATAATCTTTTAGCATTTCACGGCGCCAAGATGTTTTGGGATCCGGACATTTATAAGGCTTGCGTGTGGACGACACCTACTTTTGAGACACTTTAATATGTATAATAAGGTACGCGTGGCAGATACCTACCATTTACAATTTTATCCAGTTGAACCTGGTTCCCGCCTGGTTCATAAGAACTATTGTAGGGGAAAAAATTATTATATTTTGGAGCTATCGGGGGTTGATTTCAGTGGAACTGGTAATCTATTGGGACTGTGGAGCATGTCGAGGAGCAAGACTTCCGTGAGCGGTTGGGGGTGTCGTGAGACGCGGCACCGATTTCATTAGTATGAATAAAAAAAATATATAGTTATTGCTTTAATATTTCATCGTATCGGTAAGCATTTACAAATATTTCATTGTAATTCGTTACAGCATTAAAAAAAAATATTTAAAGGCCACAACAAAAAGATAGCCGTCGTATTTTGGCTCGTTGGATTTATCTCAACTAGTATTCTGGCCTTAGGAATGAAAAGTTTATGACCTTAGGTATGAAGCCGGATACGAAACTTTAAAAAAAATTGTAGCATTATAATCTGTAGCAGATAGCAGACTAGATAGGTACATTATTTATAAAATTACAAGCTCTACGTGTATAACGATTAACGTGAAATATACTTACAAAATGTACACTTTTCTGATATTAATGTTTATCACAATATCTATGAGTGCCTACTCTACGAAGATATCAGAGTAAATAAGCTGTTTTGTATCGTATATTGTTTTTAGTGCTCACATAAGGAAATTAAAAGTAATGATTAGTCGTTCATAAAATGCAATTATCAAATCTATTCAGAGATTTAAAGCTTACCTATCTGGATTTCATGTCCTTTCTATAATGTAATATCTGACATTTTCAGAGCTTATAAAAATTAAATAAATCCTTTTCTAAATTCAAATCCATAATTTTTTTTGTAACTACATATTACGATACTTTTGGTTTTCGATATGATCCGTCTCACCATCATTTTCAACTATTACTATGCTGGTGGGGAAGTGTTTGCACTCGGAGACGATAACGATTTAGGCCAACACCGGAAATGAATTTTAAAATTATTAAAATAAAATCTAAGGCAGGTTTCATCATGATGTATTCCTTCACCAATAGGCAAGACATAATTAGTTTGTGCCACGCATATAATTAAGGAGAGGCTTACTAGAATTCGAACCCGATCCCACCACGAAGCGGATAGTTTTATTGACATTAAAATGAAATATCTACATTGTTTATTAATATAAGGAGTGTGAGTGCTAGCCCTGATCACTCCAGTGGTTCGTGATTTGTATTGTTTAATATCATTTTTTGGCGCCAACGTCGACGCTATCTGTAGATGTCTGCGTATCGATCGCCAATGACTCTGATAAGATACGGGTAAAGCATAATCCATTATTATCGTACTGATATACATACTGATACATATACGTGGAAATATACATTACACGAGGAAAAAAACACATCAATGAACTTTAAGGCTCTCGTACATCAAAGTACCAAAATTACAGTTTTTGTTTCTTCGGTTGGTAAGTCATATAGGCCTCAACAACACCGGCGTGTCTATTACTGTCTATTCTGCGACAGACTAGTGTTACCGCATAGCACGAGGAGTATGGGCCTCGAGGTAATCTTCTTTATCCGGGCCACTCGGCACTTTATGCGTCTAGTCGGTGCTCGAGGTTCAGGCTGCGATATGCCTCCGTGCCTGGCGCGGCCAGGGCTACGACTCAGGGTCTGCTACGGCGCATGTCCTTGCGACCTTTACCTTGCGTCGCAGCTTGGATAGCCGGTGGATATCACGGCGGGCTGGCATGGTTCCGTAGAGGTAGGCGATTCATAGCAATCTTACTTAATCTCTGTTATCTCCTCGCCGTTGGCCTAAGCGATTAACAGAGATCAGAAGGTTCAAGAGTGTTCCCAGCAAAGGGCGATTCCTGCCAGCCCTCCAAAAGGGTAGACGAATAATCATTACTTTTGGAGATAGTCTTAAAAGTTGTGTGAGAGCGAGAGGCAAGTTTTGCTGCAGATTGGCGGACTATCTAATACCTTCGTAGTATCAAAATTAGGTAGTATCGAAAATAATATTTTTTTCTATAGTTATTATTAATGATTACTTCTTTATTAGAGAGCGAAAGGAACTACAAAGGTATGCTGGCATCCAATCAATAATCATATTTTTATTTCCTTTTGACGTTTTGTATAACAGGATAGATACCTTATGTGTAAAATATGTATCTCAACATTCTAGAAATCTCTAATATATACCCATGATGGGGCATGTTTATACAGACACCCTTATAACATCGGAATCGGATATCAATCATATGTGCAGTCTTGCAGGTAGGTAAGTACACATTTTACAAATTCGAATCGTAATGTACTACTAACTACTAGAGTACTCTTCGGGTAGTCTGTTCCGTTGTCGTGTCGTCCGATATCGGATCGGTTATAGTGTTGACACTTTAATATTTACAGAGTAACAAAGTGAAGCAACAGCAGCATTGATTATGTTATTCGAATTTGCAACAAACAAGTGACGTGACCGAGAAGTATGTTACTTATTACCTTCGTCTGGCGCCAAGTAGATAAGTTATGATAAATTCAGAGAAGATTTGAATCATGTGAATATGCATAAAATTATGAAACATTTCTCAGAATACGTGATTACGTATTATCTTTAAGTCTTGTTAAGACTTAACAGGCGTGTAAAACAGGTGTATAAAAGGCGTGAATTCATGGTGGCAAGAGGAGGTATCTACATGCATGTATGACGTCAGACAGTTGTCTCATCTAACGTCATACGTCCCGTCTGACGTTCAACTTGTATAAAGATGTAAAATGTAGATTTTATTTAAACCTAGCACAATTTGATGAGACTATATCTTAAAAGCCTTAAAAAAGCCAAATGCTTAAAATAAGTTAGGTAGGTACTTGTCAATCGCACGAAAATAAATGGTTTCAAGTCATCTTGTTCAATGTTGGAGTTTTAAATGACTTACTTAATGAAATATATGACGCAGCATAATTTAAAACCTTTTTTCCTGAGTCTAGAAAGTACATAGTAGGTATATTTATAAGGTAAATTGAAACAAGAATGTTTTACCGACACCGAGTAAAAAACCACAGTGACAGTAGCACCAGTTATTGTGACACTATTTTGTAGTATTTCGTTGAGTTTGTATTTTACTTTTGTGTGACATAAAGCGTATTATTTTGTTTCATCGTTTACCTTTTGTCGTTAAACTTAAATCTCTCTGTAGAACAAATAGGCGGTAGGTACCTACTCACTAATAACAATTACGCGTTTGTTACGTTAATGCCTGTGCTTAGAAATAGCGACATTTACGTATAATCGTAAAGGTCGCTATCGTAAAGGTCCTTGCTATCTTTTTATTTGCATTTTACACGGCTCGTCGGTAAACAACGCTGCAATGTTCTGTACCGTTCTAAAATTGTAACGGAGCCGCATCTGAACATTAAAATCTGAAAAATCTAAAACCTTCATAGTATATTTGGACACGAGGAAATAGAATCAGTTAATAAAAGAAAATATTTAGAAATGATCATTGACCAAAATTTAAGTGATATGAATCATCGTCGTCAACCCATTACTGTCTCATTTATGGGCACAGATCTTTAGGCAATAAATTGAATGATAGTTGCTTCTGAGCTTCAATGAGCCTTGTGAGTTTTGTTTCCTCAGCTAATTCAAAAGCTAGCATCCTGCGTGATTGTTTCCTGCTCTTTACAAGAAAAAGTCTAGTTTTATTTTATGTACATGTTTATGATCATTTAAAACGTTTTAACTAAATGATTTCACTTTAAGTGTCATCGCCAGTCGTTTTTCCAGCCGGTTAAATAAGGTTGCAAGATCATGAATATGAAGATTGATACCGAGCGGAAACCGCCAACTAGCCATAGTTAACTACTCTGATGACCTCAAACGTTAGACACGGTATTAAATAATGATATGAAAAACGTGGTACATACGTAGATACTTCGAGAAAATAATAGGGAAACATCTTCCGAAACACGTGGAATGTTAATAGTACCTACATACATACCGGTGACATTAAAATCGCATTACCTATACATCACTTATTGATGGTTTATGAGTTACCGTTATACTAATAAAATTCATTATTGGTAACTGATTGATATTGCTTTTAACATTAATTGAAATAGTTACCCATTTTTTGGTTACATTGATGGTTTAGATAATACTCTTAATCTTTTAGAGGTTCTATCAGAGGTCGTACGTCGGTGTGTTACTCATGGGGACTAAGTTGGAATGCCTCTTGGCCACTGTATTCTACCAAATCATGCCCTTCCAACGGAATCACAGCAGTACTAACACTACTACTGCTTTACTGCTGAAATAGGTGTAGTGGAGCACCACAAGCGTATATTCAATTATAAATCTTTTAATGTATTTTAGATACGCTAACACGCATCTCGATACTTACTCTGAATAGGTAGTATCTACTTGTTCTGATAGTAATTACAAGTGCTGTCGTCAACTAATGAATCAGAAACGGGCGCAAAAGGACGACTTCGACTATGAGTGCTCTTCAGAAACAAGTATTTACTTGCTGAGTGGTTGATATGTATTTTGTGATAATACAAATCTCGATAAAGCACAGCTGTGCCATTTATGCTTACTACATATTTATGCGGGGATCTTGGCGTATAAACTTTATTTACAATCATTTAACATTGAAAAATTCATGTATTCATACCAAACTAGTGAAGTTACTTCACATATTCTTGTCATATTTTAAACCTAACGACATTTCAGTTTAGAAATACCAAAACATATTGTTCGTCGAAGCACTAAAGCATGTGTACCAAGTTTTCTTCATGACTTTAAATTAGAATTAAAGCTATTAAAGTAGATTGTAGACATTTGTCATTATATACTTAATACATAATGTTATATTATAATAAAGCATACCGTTAACAAACATTGGTAAAATTATGGAAGGACACTTCAATATCGTAAAAAATAAATTAATAAGTTAAAGCTATCGTTTCAGTTGAGATAGGTATAGGGAAGACGCAACCGCATGTGGATAAATGTTTGCCACTTAATTAGGAAAAAACTACATTTTTATAAAATATTGCATAACGCTAGAGTGAATCCGCTTAATGCTAATTGGGTGGTCAGTTAAAGTGCATCTTTTCTGTTTATTACTGAAGTGCAGTGACAACGCCGCGGGCAGAAGTCTTAAAGTTTTCTTAAAGACACACATTAACACATAAATAAATTGGTATATTAAACGTATACTACGTTTACAAACAGCGTTAGCAAACAGGAAACTATCAACAAAATTTAAGATGCCATATGTTTTACATTCCGGTCTAACTTTCCGTGTTGGAGCAGGTGACTGATGTAAATCTACAGCAGAACAAATCAAAGCCATCGTTGTACTTCATTTTATCGATGTGTTAAAAATAAAGATAAAAGCGTAATTGTACAACAGATTTTAACAAGCTTAGCTTTAAAAAGGATTACTACCTATAACGCAAGTTCCTACATTAAAGGTAGAAGTATCTACAGGTAATTAAATAGGTATAAGCACTTGTTAATAATATTATTTTACCTACCTATAATTTTTTATGTCGAAAAAGTTGATAGGTATGTTGTATTTAAAGTTCATGTAAAAAGTAGTGCAAAACGTAATTAAAAGATTCTGAATAAGCTACATGATAAATAAGCAAGCACAGAAGTCATTGTACGAGAACGTAGATTTTCGTATCATTCCGTACATCGGCTGTATTGTTTTGTCGTTATAAGATGATTTGGAATGACACATAATTCGATTTAGTTTTTCCTAAACTATCGAAGGCCCACTGAAGTTTGAGTGTTTAATTTTCTAATTTACACAGTAGGTACTTACGCGAAGTACTTTACTAAATTTGCAATTATTACGTTCTGGAAAGAAAGGGTCTATAACTGATAAGAGTTCTACGGCGCATTGCATTACAACTTGGTTTATTGTCTCAAGTGATATTATTACAACATATGTAAGTGCATTCACCCAAACATTGCAAACAATCAAACATGCACAATGTTAAATGACATTTACACTGTCGAATAGTACGTACTTACCGGCTAGGAGAGATACGAAAAACTTATTAAGTACCTACTCTTTACTCATCTATGTGACACTGAAAAAGTATACATCACCGAAACTCGTTATTTACTGGCAAGTTTGAAAAAAATAATATTATTTTTATACCAAGGTTTTTTTTTCTCTGAGAATCCGGCGGAAATTTTCTCGCAGAAATGCTACTCACTCGACGTGATTTACGCGCTAAGATTTATTATATATTATATGAAGGGGTAAAACCACAAGAATGTATTGAGCTTTTGGCTAACCGAGCTTGCCAGGAATCACCGTAGAGGGAAAATCCAACTCAAGAATGCTACGCTTCAACTACCTATTCGTAATTAGCATAGCCTAATGGTCGAGCGATGAAGAAGGCACCACCGCCCTACTCCATCGTAGAGGATTCGGCTAATTGACCCAAGTGGAAAAACTTGAGACTTCCAAGTACCACACTCGCTCGAAGTGACACAGCACTACCAGCAGTGCTCCATTATGGCAGAAGTACGTATAACGTGGAGCTGCTACATGTGAGCTATCGACACAAGACTTCTATCAAAAGTTGTTAATAGAACTAAGAGATAACATTTGCTACGATCTAAATATCAAAATCATTGGTATTTAGATCCGAGTGGTATTCGAGAAACCCACAAGGTCCGGCTAATTCTAGTTCTTGAGGACAAGGCCAGCTCTACTGTATCTACTCGTACATTGTGTAGTTTACTAACTAGATCGATTAACATGCTCAATGCGTATTGTGTATTTAGGCAATCTACAATAAGCATTTAAAACTACTTTTTATGAACTGAAAGTAGGGTAAGTTACGTTCTGATGGTGATAGTGTTATAATGGTGGTAGAGTCTTATGTAGAAGGATCAGAATAGCTCAAATGAACAGCTCTCAGGCATGCAAGTATCCGCGCGATGTTTTCTTACTGTTTAATCGACATTTCACCGTCAAATCGAATAATGACTGATTTCTAATACGCACATTACTTTGAATGAGAGGTGCGTGCCGAAACTCGAATCCCGATCCGCCGCAGCGGAAGGTTACCATTCTTAGGTTAGGCTAGCTCCTGACCCTTAAAACGGCTCAAATCATCTATTCAGCAGTTTTTGTATGATTGGCGAACACGAAAAATATAATAATCTTTATTTGGAGACCTCTAAATAATCTATATCAGTTAGATTTTCTAAAATATCTTCAATATACAAAATACGGTACCGTTACAATTTTATAAAGGTTTAGTTAGATTTAAGTATTGATTAGCAATATTATTTATGTAATCTGTGGGTTTCATATATTTTTAAGATAACGGGGTTGTCACGGCCTATAAGATAAGACTTAAATAAAAACCTAGCGTCTTTTTTATTAAAAGAATAGCAAACGAGCATGCAGGCCACCTAATGTTAAGTGGTCTCTGTAGCCAATCGACATCCACACCTGAGGGTGTGTGTGGATGCGTTGCTATTCCTGAGCTACGTTGGAATGCCTCCCATCTGAAAGATTGTTATCTTTCTCATTGCAATGGCTCAATGTACTGTAATTTAATAAAAGTTGAATCAGTCTATAATTTTTTATAGGATATGAAGAAAGAGATTACAGAATTTTAGAAAAAAGATTTGTAATTTTCTAATATCAAATATGCTATCATAACAAAATACATTAAAAAAATTTGACAACTTACCTACCTTGCAGTATATGGCCAATGTGTACGGATTTAATTACTAAATAAGTTTGCTATCCATGACACAGAAAAGAAACAAGTTTGTTATCGGGGACTGTTTCAATATTAATTTTATATCAGTCAAACTAGGACACATGTGCAAAGCTGCCAGAAGGTAGGTGGTACTTACACGTATGTAGATATATTCCGTCTGCTAGGGCGTTGTACTTTAGTAATCTACCTTTACAATAAGTGTAGTTGCGATCTAGAAAGTCCAGATCACAAATAAATAATTTAGTAACAAATTATAACTTGTATTAGGACATAACTTTTACACAATAATTCCAATGTAAATGAATAAATCGTCATGATAGGATGTAGGTATGTCAGAAATCTAGGGAAAATATGTATTCAGATTATATATATACATAGATATATATCTATATCAGAAGTTAGTGACTGGATAAATTACAATGACAACTAGCTAGTTCGACTTACAAACATTTTGTACAGAAATTGACTCACTGACTATTTATTTTTTTATATTTCGTGGTTCTATAAAATATTTTAAATGCACAATTTTTTTTCCTCATTGAAAATTCTCAAAATTTTTTGTGTTTCCGATTCATGTTTCTTTGTGGAAATCTTATAACAAAAAGTAGACATTTCAAAGTAGACATGACGTGCTTGCATTTTCTTACTCGTTAATTATTAACGCAAGTGCAAGCGGCGTAGGTGTTTCCTTAAATATTTAGGATTATCATTAATATTCTCATATGACATTATCAATATCCGTAAATAATAATATCTGCATATCTGTTTGTGACTGCATCATATTACACAGTAGGTAAGCGAAAAACAAAGGACGAACCGTATGGCACAGTGGTCAACTAGCCGGTCCGCCATTCATTAACTTATATGTACAGTAACGCATAGTAACACGATCCAAGATATTTCTCTTTGTACAGCAAATATTACAATTTAAACTTTCTATGCAATAACTGTAAATACTTATCATGAAAATTATTTGCGACAAAAAGTGCCAAGAAAGAAAGTAGAAAATCTATGGTCAAATATCATTCAGAAAATTAAGTTTTAAGTTTCAAATAAATTGGAACCTTGTTTATCTTTATATTTGTTATTATAAATTCCACAGAATATGCACTTTCCATAACTACGAATATGTTCGTAGTTTGTAGTCTGCACTCTCTGGATCGTTTATAGAGTATATATATCTCGTATTTCAATGATCGCTCTTCATGGTCTGTTTAAGTTTAAAAAACATACACAATATTAGAGGTGGACTCATTTGTCACATACTCGGCATCTTTTAAGTCGGTTAAGCTTTCATCTGAGCGTTGACTGATGACCTGATGGACATGAGAACGATTATCGGCTCATCCCTTTGTCAGCAAAAGGCTTTTTCTAACAATATGTCGGTGCTATCAAAGTCTATTGCCACATACGCCTTCTTTCACTATGCCGTAGACTGTGCGTTCAGCTTGATAGTATGAAGAGTCATTAATAAGGACTTTCAGATTTAAAATATACTTTTCAGAGTATGTATATATTAATGACAAAAGAGTATATTTACTTTTGTGGGTTTAGCGATCTATAAATGAATCTATTTTTATTTTTATTAACATATAAATACTTATAATGACATAATCCCTGCAGGTCAGTAAGTATCTACCTATCTCCTACATGTTTGGTACCTATCTATGTTAGAATTAGGTGCTACGTTATCTTTTGTAATTAAGAAACCTATTTACGTCAAGATAGATTCAGTTCCTACGTTTTTGTTCGCATTTAACAATGTTATAAAAGTTCATCGGCCTTTTGTTTGATTGTTTATGTTCGCATGAACAATATCGATTACCTATAGATGTGCTGACACGAACTATACATTTGCGCACGTAAGCGTGGCCGGCTCAAGTTACCTACTTTGCAAAGCAAATCTTAACTGAAACTATGAAAAACAAGTATTAGCAAAGTTTGATGCACGACAGTACCCATAGGTAGAATCAAGTAATAACATAAAGAAAAAAGAACACTTGGAAAGGCAGATTTCAATATTTATTTATATCACATTTGACGTTTTTAATGAAAACGTAATATAAGGTTAAATTAAAGATATTAAAAGGTTCAATAAAACGGGATATCGTTCAGTTTTATATTGACAAATATAGTATCATTGGATAACTTTTTTAAACTTCTAAAAGTATGTATGGGTTCGCTTTGAATCATTTTAAATAAATGCTAATTATTGGTCCATTATTTACTGTGTCAAATTATATTGCGATTACCTGTAAAACATTTTGGCTGCTTTCATGTTGAAAAATTCGTTACATCACTCAAACTATTTATATATTGTAAAAAAATATATTTCATAGTCTGCCCCTGAAACCTTGAGTCTTATCACGATTACAATATATATTTTTGAATAGGTAGTATCTTAAGCGCGTGACAGGTTAGTAGCTAAAACTCTAGACATCCCGTTCTGGTGAGTCGTGGTTCAAATCCCGGCATGTATTTCTAATTTTTCGAGGAGTGAGACAATAATAGGTTGATGATTATGAAGGTAGTACCCAAAATTTTAAAGTACGTACTTAATACTGGCTTTCCTTTGCGCTTGTCATCTTGCGCATCAGGACACATCTAAGCTATGAACCAACACAATTACACTTTGTACTATTACATACACTCCGCAAGTATGCATCATCTTACATACAATGAATAACAAGTGGCTCATTAAATGGCCAGTAAATGAGAGTCTTTGACGTCATCTCATAATCTTTGACAAAAGAATTATAGCCAGGATGCGAACTTTTACACAGACGGATGTGAAACAAATCAACTTATGTAAAGGCTTCCACGATAAACAAAGGACTAGAGATGCAACATTGCTTATAAGGAAAACTAGTGTCTATTTATATGCAGTTTAATCTTAAAATAGTATGCAGAGCAATGAACAGGGCACAGAGTGCAGCGGAAGCCCTTTTGACCCTTTGTTTATCGGCGGTGAAGCGACGCGCGCGCACCGGATATGCACAGTTGCTGACGGAAGTGAGTAGTCAACGGGCTGCAATAATGGTCCGTGTAGGGCTGTTTGCTTAATCGTTTTCTTTGCTTTTTAAACGTTACAAAGCTCTAGCTGATGAAATTTTACCATAATTTCAAACGATTGTTAATCATCAGCAAAATATCCAAATATTTACGCTAACAACATTACTACACAATTCTAAAATGCTTATTATACCGATTTAGTCAAGTGTTCTCCTGCAGTTCACAGAAAGGTTTATTTATGGTTATACAGTGTTAGGGGCTGATAAATATTTCAAACAAATATCAATCATGAGAAGTATAAAATTTAAGTCACTATATAAACTATTATCGCTTGAGGATGAACGTTCGATCAAACAGATTAAGTGTGACGGAAATAATTGCAGAAATTGTAAACATATAAAATTCCATCCTTAAAATTCTTTCAATCAAAGCTAAAACCTTTTTTACGAGGAAATCATGTTCAATTTGTTTTACCTGCCTTAATAGTATTTCGAATGATAAAGGACTCATTCTCTTCCTTTTAAAAACAATGTTTTTTTTAAAAAAGGTCCTATTGTTTTTTATTAAGATACGAAAATGTATACTAACCTCTTGAAAATGGATTCTTAATAGAGGTCACAAATTTCAGAACCGATAAAAAACTTATTTAGTTAGTAAGTAGTTATACAAAAACCTCAATGTTTATTCATCACAAAGAGCTGTATTTAGGTCAGTAAATATACCACCTTTCGCCCTACTAACATCTTAAATTAGCAGCTGTCGGGCCGTACATCCGATTGTTCCCTCACCGTCCATCTGGCGTCTTGCGCTCATTTCTGATGGAGATTC
This sequence comes from Doberes anticus, assembly GCA_018250115.1. Classification (NCBI taxonomy): domain Eukaryota; kingdom Metazoa; phylum Arthropoda; class Insecta; order Lepidoptera; family Hesperiidae; genus Doberes; species Doberes anticus. Next base: position 13,595 of record DWKW01000571.1, read on the forward strand.
TTCGTGGCACGTTTGGTCGTGATGTTGTGAAATTATCGCCATGTTGTAAGCAAGATACTGACAAAGTGTACGTGAAAATTGCTTGATTGCGCCTTTGTTCGATACTTAAAGTAACATTGTGTTATTATAAACACTTAGTCTTATTAGCGCCAAATGTCGAGATTTTGAACCGCATACTATACATCCAGGTTTTAATTGATTAATGTTTTGCTTTCTTCTTCTTAAACATTCATGAAATAACTTTATAAGAACTAATTCCATAGTTTTTACATGCGTAACAATTTTAAGTTTAATTAGTGGGTTCCCAACGAAAACTACATAAAAAATCAAACAATTACTCGAATAACGAGGGTTATAAAGATAACTCGTGAAACGTTTTTTAATAGTTACTAGCCCTACTGGCTTTAGTTTTATTTACGTTCTGTCGACGCCTATAGTTACGACCTAAATATCGACCACATGTAACACCTCACTCCCATTCCGAGAACGGTAACTACCGGATAACTTATCAAATATGATATATATATATCCTCATGAACTCGGAAGAATACCACTTATGCTTTTAACATATTGCATAGGTTACGTACAATTGTACGTAAATATCTGTACATTTGTACCACTTGATTCTCTCAAAAATAAGACTAATAAATAAGCTCTACCTAATGGTAACCAAGTATTTTTGGTTTAACTGTGGCGTGTATATCTGTCGGTACCACAGGGGCTGATTCTTATGCACGCAAATGTCTAATTTTAGTATAATACCATTATTAACTTAGAACAAATAAACACTAAAGCTACCTCGATGCTGCAGCTCATAAAAAAACTTCGGCTCAAAATGCTGACATACAAAATTCCAAACCTAGCCATCCACCCACAGCCACAACTAACAAACACACACTTCACTGTAAATTACTCGACAACATTCGTCCCTCTACACAAGTTCAAGAAGCGAACTTAATAAAAATATTTAGTTATTAATTAGGTACTCTATACAGTACCTCTCAACTATAGTGATGTTTGAGGTGGCTAGTGGTAACAGTAGGCATCCTATGTTGATGTGTGAATCTTTAAAAATCATTGATTGATCCGATAATAAACTAATGTTTGGGTACGGGACTCTACTCTACATTACTGGCGACAGAGGCCGGTGGCTAACTTCCTGAGAAGTCCCTTTTCCTTCTCATCTTTGAAAGGAGACACGCACATGGCCGCCGTGAGAGATTATTGTGATGTTAAAAGGTGATGATAATTTCCGATAGTTTGTTTTCAGACTTAAAAAAAACACAAGTAGAAACATTATAATTTACATGAGTGCAATGGTGTCCAGTTTTATTCAAAATATTGTCGCTTGTAATATTATAAAGGAATATTATCCACTCATAATACGAGCTGGTCCAGCGAGTTACTTATCACGTGCAACGGTTTTTAGTGCGTCCTGGTGATAATTACTCGGCCACGAGGCGACTTCAATTAGCCAAGGCCCGACCTCGAGTCGCCATTGACTCGCTTACAAAACCATTCATATTTCCTGCGGGACCATTCATCCTTGTCACGCCACCTGTGACCTGTGTTAGACCGATCCTGCTAATTGGAAAAAAATAAGATTGTTTCAGTTCGAATGTCTTTTAGTCTGTTTGTACATATCCGTTTCGCTTGCCACAAACGGCAGAAAAGGCGATTCTTTTTTATTTTCACTTATGAGCGGTATGGTATAGACCTGGCGTTATACGACAAAGCATTCTTTAAGATTGCGAGTGATTTATTCTTTTCTTACTCTTTTTCTTACCCAAGGTACTGCAGCGAATGGTTTCTGAAGGCCGAGCCATTCAAAATGTTAAGCGACTTTATACTTATACAATTAATGATGAAATGTAAACGTGCATACTTTATTTATAAATCTGTCTGTTTATTGTCCTCAAGGCAAAGAAAAGTTTATATAATGCAAGAGGTAAATCTGAAAGATTATACTTACATAGCAATATATCTTTTATCTTCGAAGATTCATGTTTCTATCTTAACTGTTTGCGATTGTGCGACGGTCTTCAGCAACTTCAATGTACCTGTCTCTATTTAAGTTTACTCGAAAAAATTATCCTGCCTCGGTTGTTTTGACTCCACTAATCCAAAACATGTTTTCAAAATTTCCTATAATTTTGTGTCATCTATACTAATATATAAAGCTGAAGAGTTTGTTTGTTTGTTTGTTTGTTTGAACGCGCTAATCTCAGGAACTACTG
>DWKW01000572.1:0-15823 GCA_018250115.1 Doberes anticus
TACGTAAAAAAAAAAATGGTAGATAGGCACTAACTAAGATTTTCTGTAAGTATGTTTGTATCGCTATCCACGAATAACGTGACATTCCACGCTTATCCTAAATTGGTTGTTGACTACATGACACGACTGTCATAGAAGGAAAGTTAAAGGATTGTGTTAGTGGACGTCAGGCGACACTGGTGACCACTGGAAACGCTGTAGTGCCTCTCAGAGTGGAAATCGGGAAATATCGAATGAATGAAAGGCAATTAATGTAACTATGCATCTATGACATTGATTACCTGTGGTTCTTTTGATTGGTCCTACTGGCAGAAAGGTTATTTTGTATGGCATTGATAAAGCAGTCCACATTATTGTGGAAGTAGAATACTGTTTTATAACTATTATACCTGCAAGGTATTATTATACAAAAGAAGCTGCTCTCTAAAGTACAAATGTTGGACTATGACATGTTCATCAAAAAAGTGTTAAAAGTCATTTAAATTTGCATTGGTACATTGCCTGGAGTTGTAAATGTCCAAAGCCAACTGATCTCTTTCCTCCTTGTCAATAATATAAAACGTAGAACCGATCAAAGCTGGAGAACCATGGAGAAAGTAACATATGATTCATTAGAAATATGGAATAAAATTTCTTAACATCGAGTTTAACTTACTTATGTATTTTTTTTTGTATTAAGATTTATTGTTAAGCTAAAAAATATTGTAAGTGCACAGTTTGTTGGTAAATGTTGCTTAGTACATCATAAAAACTGTTTCTTTTGGACCATACTAATAATGTAACAGGAAACATTATATGCTAGGATGTACTGCATTTTATTTTCATAATTATGTAATTTACTAATTCGCAATTGACTTATGCAAAATTAATATTATACTTAATTAACACATTTTAATAATTCTTACCACTCTCTTGTTATTTAGGTAAATATGATAGAATATTTGGTAAACATTATAATGTTGGAAAGTTTTGTCTATGGAGTTAAACAGATATTATATCCTAAAAAAAATTACATATTGATATAAGAATAACTCATTCACAATTGTTAATGTATTCTGTGACCAGCTATGCCCGGTATTTGATCTCATTGGTTCCCTTTTGGCCTCAATTAAAGTGAAATAAATCTGATACAATTTCAGTATTTTAATGACATGTAATGTAGAAAATCCCCCTTTTATTAAGTAGCTCCCTAATAAATAAGTGGCTCCCGTTATGTTGGCTGTTGCTGGTTACAGATGCAATAAATCATTTGTGTGTTACTAATATTAGTAGTATATGCTAGAAATTGGTTAGCCTTTAATATCTTACTAAATTTATTAAGAAACATCAATTTATCATTAATTATGGAATTTTAGTATCTACCAAAATTGAGTGATTCAAGCCACGCCATGGTGTTATTTACATAGTTTGCCAATCGGAACTACTGTTTCAATTATCATACGTTTGTTCACTGTATGATACTAGTCAACGATTATTTATAATGACAATATCATCAGGGATATTCAAATGTAATTACATCTAATAATTTCAATTGAATAAATATCTGCATACTGAACCACTTATCTATTATTGAATTGCCTCTAGTTAAATACCATAGGAAAAAGGAAAAATAAACACTTTTTTCTTATTTGCAGGGAGCAGTATTCCAAAATACACATGAAGTATTTACAACTAGTCTATCATAATTTCTAAGCAAAAAGGGGAACTGACTTCTAATTACCACCAACATGCACTTTACAGATGTAAGCTTAAATTAAGTTTTTTTTTTGTGGTTCAGCATTGATGAGTATCCCAAAATCGTTTTGCTAAAATATTTATTGGTATTTTGTATGTTTAATTTGTCATTTATTTTAGATATCAGACAAAAATATAAGTGCATAATAACAATGTAAAGTATGATGGGATACACACCACTTTTATTTCATTTATATATTTTTTTTTTATTTATTGTTCTCATTATTTTTCTTTGTAAAATGATTTTCTTCAAACATTAGTATTGTAACTACCTAGACTACCTACAAACTGTCTATGGTAATAAAAATTTGCCGTAAAAATCCTTATGAAATCAACGTATATTAAAAAAAACGAATCCGAATTCGAACTTTATACCCATCGAGCCGAATCGAGTCTGTAATTGTATTTCAGTCACAAATTATTAAAAAATTTACTCTTAATTTTTTAAATACGCTATTGACATTGTTGTTTCTTATAATCCAAATTACATTCAGGGGTGGTAGAGTCTTATGTCGAAGGTTCGCCTGCGGCGCCACCATCGCTACATCTAATTCGGCCGTAAAGCAGCAGTGTGAAGCATGCGGTTAGACCGTATACACTGGGCAGGAGGCATTCCAACGTAGACCTCAAGAGTAGCAAGGCATCCGCGTACGACCTCAAGTAGGACTTTCGACCTATTTGATATTGGATGCGGATGTCCATGGGTTGTAGTGACTACTTAACAGCATGTAGCTCGTTTGCTTCCCCTTCAGAATAAAAAAGCCTACTTAAATTAAATATATTACAAAAATATGGAACTACAATAAATCATCAGATGTCGCTTCTAAAGAAATGTGGTTATACTGTGTGTAGAATAAAAACATTTGATAAACGAAACTTAATGTCGCCGAAAACGAGCAAATAGCGTCAACCACAAGTGTTTTAAGAGAAGAATAGCTATTAATGTTCGTGGTAAGTACCCGCCACAGGCCACAGCCTAACTTTGAGAGATGCGATCAAAAAGCGTAGCAAGTAGACATTGCTACGACTGCTGTAGTGTCACTGGGTACCTACGATACTAAACTTGTGCTTGTCGCGAATGCGATGAGGACGGGTCTTTTGAAATGCTGTTAATTATCACGCTAGCCTTGCTTTAATATAACTTAAGGCCTACTTATACGGATAATTTGTGTGTAGGTAGAATTTAAGATTGAAGATGAAACATGAACAGTCCGTTTGAAATAAACACGCTTGATATTCGGTACTGCTTGTCATGTTATCGGACTTTGATTTATATTGCTGATGATGTTAAGGTTTATTATTACTTAAGAACTACTTAGTATTATGTGTGTAACTTAGTGTATGTGCATCTCACACGCAAAACCGTTGCGTTGCAGAGCTCAGACTTTAATGGCCTTCATAAGAGTATATGCAACGTCCAACAGGATATAGACGAGGATGTATTCCTATTGAAGGGATAATTATTTTTCTATCGTGTGGTGACGAAAATAATTACTCCTGTAATATTGCAGTCTTATCGTGTTTCATGCGGCCATAACACGCTCATCGCTCATTCTGATAAGACGCGACAACACTTCTAGAAGGATGGAACGGACGGATTCTATTTGGAACAATATGTCTTTTAATTATTTTCCTAGTGCTGATAATATAACTTAAACTCTCAATAGAGGAAGAGGAAATCGTTTTGTCGTGACTTGTCAGACGAACAAGCTTTTTGTCAGATCCTGTTGTCAGTTCAATAGCAACTCGTGTGTTTTCTTATTGTTTAATAAATTATAGCACGGCATAGCACTGCTAGGCTATATCTTTCATGATGTGTGATCTTACTGTGATGTCACGTTTGTCTAGTGTAACGCTATCCAAGCGAAACTTTCGTTTGCCCTTAGATAGGTCTAGTGTAATTCGCCTTTGATGCGTTTCGTTATTAATTAAATAAAATTAATTAATTAATTCGCTTTAATTGTAATATAAGGCTTTTATTGTTGTTACCTCACTTATCTTCGAGTGGTAAACTAAAATCCCCTTATCTTTCGAGGTAGAGAGTTGAGCTACGACATACTAGGATGAATGTAGTTAATGACTGATTGTCCCAGTTATTTTGGGAATTGCAAAGAGAGGCGATTTTAGTAAACACAACCATATTAACTTCGATGATAAATTTTTGGTATCTTAAAAGTTTCAGTCGTTTCATTGTCCCTATGAGAACTATTTTTGGCACTCCTTATATGTAGTGAAGGCATTATGATCAATTTTTATAATGTTCTTAGTAAGCTATATATCTATATTCAAAAAACACTTGTTATTAGGTATAATATTGGTACTTTTGCAGCGGTTTTGTAAATCAGATTACTGTCTGCCTCTTTCTAGGTCGTTTATTTTCAATTTTCAGTAACTGTTCATGTTATTAACACTATAACTAATAACCAGAAAGTTTTATTTAGTTTCGAAAATTCACAATCTTTTATTGTACTTATTTATGGTAATATTTGTTTTTACAACCTAAAATGTAATACAGATTAATTGATTCTGCTACTTAAATTATATATTGTTATATAGTACCTAATAATTGAACATCTCAGCACAGGAAAAGTAATAGACAAGAAACATGGAATTATTTTCAATGGAGAGTTTTGTTATATTTTAGGGAGAAACTATTTTTCCGTCCAAATAACGTTTAAATACATATTATTATTTTCCATGTTTATATTTGCTGAAATTGAAAATTAACGATCTAGACGTCTGTTAAAAGTTATTTACAGTTATCCCGTTATAATGTAATTGATAAATAAATATTTAAATTCAAGAGACGTTTTATTATTTAAAAAGTGAAAAATACCAAACATCCCTCTATTTTTTACTTCAAGCCGTAAATTTAAATATCTTAAATGGGCCATTACCTTTTTCAATATAATACTATACCCACTTAATAAAAATCAATTAAAAAATGCAAAAATAAGAAGAGATTGGGTCCGCGAAATAAGGGGGAGGTGATGCTTGAAATTATATATATAGAGGTATGTACCTAATAGTAGGTATAACAATACATTAATACAACTATTTTTTAGACAAACTATTGTTTGGATGTATAAAAACCTTTGAACGTACGCTAACCTTGATGAAATAAAAGTTTTAAGCATTTGTATTTACGAGCAGTAGGTACTTAAAAGTTACTTGAGTTAATCGAAAGCAGATTATTATTGAAATGGAGAAAATCGAGTTTGGTGGTCTCATTTAGTTCCACGCATAATAAGGAAAAACATAAGTTATTCTAGGAGTTTACGGGGAGTCAATAGTAGTAGAGCCTTATGTCGAAGGCTCAGCTGCTGCGGCACCACCGATGCTCTTATTTCTCCCGTAAAGCAGAAGGCACTGGACAGGAGGCATACGAACTTACTTCTCAGGAGTAGCAACGCACCCACATTCAAGTTCATACAACCTCAGAGAGGACTTCCGTCGCAGTTGAGGTCTGATATGGATGTCCTACATCTTGACTTGTCCAAAGATAGTGAATAATGTGTGCCCAGAGTGCTCCGGAAGAATAACATTTGTTATTTAATTGACGACCTGTGTGGCACAGTGTTCAGCATGCCAGTGTGCCATTCGCGTGGGTTCTAATTTCGATTCCCAGCGAGGTAGAAATATTAATGTTGAATGTAGATGTCGTGTTCTTGGTCTGGATGTTTGTGTTCCTGTCTTTATGTTTATCCAGGGCACCCCCGACACAGGACTTCCTAGTGTGGAGCATTATTATTGTATATTGTCTTGTAACAAAAAGCTCGACCAAAAAAAAAATTAATATAGTTAGCTCCCCTTTCCTTCCCACTCCCACTACAAAATCCGTCAAGCGGTATAGGCTACAGGCAGTCATAAAAAAATATATACCCTAATACATACATATACACCCTAAACATTATCCTGCTTTTGGGGCAGTTCAATTTTTTTGAAAACAAGTAATCTTACGCATTGATTGTAGGGGTTAACACAATGTAGCTACACTTGGCTGCGGTAGCCTACTGTAACACAACAAAAAATCTAACAGATACGGGCTATTGAGAGATTTTTGAACTCAAATTAGTTTTTTTTATTATTGTCTGTCGGTTTGTTTGTGCGTTCACTCACGCAATCAAGTAAAATCGGGAAAATCGATTTAAAGTGAACTTAAACAGTTCATATGATTAATCTTAAATATTTTCATATACTCAGGTGTTCAATTGAAATGGTTCTGTTTTTATGCGGCGACAGATTCCTGGACTAAAGTCTATGCAAGAAGAAAAGAAGATCAAAATGGGGTCCATCCATCCAGCCCTTCACTCCATCCGCTCACATCAGCCAACTGGGGAGGGCTGCTGTGCAAGAATGTGGGGAATCACTTTGCATACAGAAGCCCTGCGAGTATTCTTTATTTAGAAACACCAACAGCAAATACCTACATACAATATTTACATACATTAATAATCAATTAAGTTGGCATGTATGCCAATTACAGGCATGTACGACATTCTCTTACTAGACTAAGACGCGCTATTGCTTTACACTATAATTATTATAAAATAAAAGATATTTATTTCAACAATTATTAATTTAAATTTATATTTAACGTTGTTTGTGTTTAAGATAAACTAAAAAGGGTATTGAGGGTAAAGGCAAAATATTGAAAGGCGTGAAATATATATCAGTATTAAGAGAGAATATATTAAATAGAATAAATAATACCTAGTTGTTTTGTCCCCTTTCAATTCATTCGCAAACTTCTTGACCTCTCTAGCCGTATTTAATTTATAGTTTTATTATATTGTTTTAAATACTGTTTAATTACAAACTAAAATAGGTACGTAGTTTAATTAAAGGACGAAATTTCCATTTAGGAGAGTGAAGTTACGCCAACGCACGAAAAGTATGTATGGACGGTCAACAACCCTTTCAAATTCAGGCTTTTCGTCCCATTCAATCCCTGTAACAAAAGACAACTTGAAATTGTGTAGTACTCGTAGTTAGTACTTCGCTTCCGATGTCGAGTTCTTCCTTAATTAAGCCTTTAAAAAAGTCGTTATCTGACTTTGTAAAGGAGCGCTTTATCAGTGGAGAGGATTCGTATTTTGCATAAAACAAAAGTAAAATTTGTTTATTTGTTTGTTTCCTAATGATTACCTGTTATTTAAAACGGCTTAATTGATTCTAAAATAGGTAGATAATAGATAGTGAAAGTTAGTTTGCATTAACTTTTAATTTTCATATAATTAACCTGAAGTTTGATATGTATTCACATAATATAAAAAATTAAATTCCTTTCACTAAGAAAAATAGGAGATAAAAGTTTCTACATACAGTGTTACAGAATGCATTTACACTATTTCATTATTAATTGTTCAATCGGTTCATCTGTAATTTAATAAACAATACCTGTTGTACAATAATAATAATAAAGTACGTTATTCAGCACTTCTTACAATTCATCCTTTCAGGGTTGCAATAACATTTTATATTTATTTACCTACATCATTTTTACTTTCTTCGAATTTGTCACCAACACTTTTGAAGTAAAAATAATGAAATGTAATAAACAAAATTCATCCACTAAGTATGTCAAATTGGGAGTGTAAAATTATATAGAGTAGGTTTATTTGATTTATCGATTTACTTGTCCTCACGAACCTCACGAGTGTCAAATTAATAAGAAAATTAACCCATCAAGGGATTGCATGAAAGTTCAGTGTTTATTAAATTAGATGAAGTAAAATTAAGGTTTATTATTGCAAATAATAAGGTAAATTTGAACGTTTTTAGAAAAACAACCCTTAAGGTAGAATAGAGAATGAGTTTTTTTTTTGTTAGATTGTTTTGTTGTTAGATTGGCACAACTGTTTTCCATTTTGGCGCGGAGTTGCATCTGCTATTACTATTATTTTATCTTAAAAGAATAACAAACGAGCATGCAGGCCATCTGATGTGAAGTCGTCACTGCAGCCCATGGACATCCACATAAAACCTCAACTAGGACGAAACTTGAGGACTAAGTTGCAATGCCTCCTGTCCAGTGCCTTCTGCCTAACTACACCCTTCAAAAGACGCAGTTCTCACACTATTGCTTTGCGGCAGAAATATTGCTTGCCGCCGCAGGCGACCCTTCGATATAAGACTCTACCAAAATCAAAAGCTGATAGTCAGCATGTAAAAATATAATCGTATCAGTTAATAATATAATTCCTATTTCTACCGTAAAGCAGCAGTTTGAGAAATGCTGGGTTACGGTTTGAAGGGTGTAGTTAGGTAGACACTGGATGGGAGGCATTCCAACTTAGTCCTCTGGAGTAGCAACACGTCCACATATAGCCTCATATAGGACTTCCGGCTTAGTTAAGGTTTGATGTGGATGTTCATTGGCTGCAGTGACTACTTGACATCAGGTACAGGTGTCCTGCATGCTCGTTTACTATTCCGTTTGAATAAAAAAAAGCTAGTTGTTTAAAACATTTAGAAATTTTAAACAGCACAGATTTCGGTTGTGCACTTAATTATCACCAATTGCCCATTCGTCTTACTGCTGGTAAAAGTCTCAGAGTTGAGAGGTTTAGATCATAGTCCTCTCCCATCCAAGTGTAGATTGACAACCTTTACAGGCCTACAAAAACACTAATGTGAGAAGTATTATATGGTTGGATCGCTTGATTGAGTTCAGATCCTAGATGATTTAAGTGGTGTAGATGTAACTGTTAAAAGGAAATTATAGACCTATTACAAATACATATATACATTGTATAAATACCATCATCTTTGAATGCATTACGGCCCGCCTCAGACCAGAACATAATACGTTGTACTGCGTGCGAAAGCTTCAACAATTTGCAATCAGTGCCAGCATTTGTGGTCACTAGTCGTGTAAAATCCATCTGCAAAAAATAATTAATATAATAAATAAGTGCTTAAGGACAGTATAAACAGCAATCAGAGAGAGAGAGAGTAGCGATCACAGAGTAGACGTAATTAGGTAAGAGTAACAATGAGGACACTACTAGGAGGTGCCTTATGTACATCTTCAAGGAGACGTTTATTGACCGATATAGATATAAATTAGCACGCTGGATTTCTGCCTGTGGTTGTCGTCATCTCAACGATATACCTAATATGGTAATTCATAGGACTATTTTTACTACGGCGACTGACGGCAGTAAATTCCACCGTAACATTTAATTTTTTTCTAAAATGTACTCGGGCACGCAAGGTCACTGAGATCTCCAATGGAATATACCAGTCCCGCCCTTGCGCTGTCCCCATAGGGCTCTTCCCGGGGCATATAACCCCCAATTTTCCCTTGACGTAGGAGGTCGTAATAACGAGGTTATTTTATCCCGAAGTCTCAAACATCCCGACGATCAAAGTCCCCACTCTGATCGCCCGTGACTCCATAATCGCTTCTCTATTGTACCCTATTCTAATCAAACAGATGCGGAGATGCCTTCCCTACAAGTATTCGCCACCACTCCATAGCTCGTTGACAAGAAAATAAGGTGACAAGCGTTGGCTACCGTGCACAAACATATAATCCGGTAACGGTGAAAAATTGCTTGTATGAATTTTAAAGGTATACAGATTCACCACATGAGCGAAATCCCCATGCCGATATCCACCGTGTTGTCGACTGAGGGTCAGCAGAATCGAAGCAGATGAAAGCTTCATCATTTTCTTACAGAATATTTAATATTTATGCAATAATACTATATCACCAGTTAAAACTCTTCTAAATAACGTAATGACGATATTTAATCGTCTGTCAGAGTCAAGCAGTTCTGCGTGTTTTTTTGTGCTAACCTTAATGAAAGCCATAAGACAGATCAAGGAGAAGAGAGTTAAGCTAAGGGTTATATTTGGGTAGAATTGTACAAAAAGCTTGAAAAGAGTCATATCAATAAGAAGATTATTAACAGTGATGATTAATTAAAATACCATTTCAAGTTTTCCTGGCAGTAACAGTGTCATTCGTAATGTGTATATTGGTAATGTAACCGCTATGCGCTTAGTGGACAGCTTATCATAGATACTCTGAAGATTTTTTGACGATATCCACTTGGCTAGGTTCTTTAGTGATCGCTCACGAGGTATTATTAGCAGGAGTGTCAGGTCAGGATGTGCATATCGTATCTCTATGGCCTGAAATTAAAAGTAATGGTCCGTGATTATAAAGATCTAGATACAAGTAGCCTACATTGATAATAAATCAATACATAAGTATCCCATTCATAATCTGACTGTTTCATATCGAACCACAGTAAATCACGAGATGAAAATATACGAGACAAACAAACATTCAATTTATACATGGACATAGAAAGATATACATATATAGAGAAAGATACATATATGTAGAAGATAAGGAAAATTACACACATTACTATGATTAGGTACATATAAAATTCAGCACCATTTTGTATCCACTGACAGCTGGTCACAATAATCAACTAGTAGTTATTAATAAAAACAACGATTCCTTTTTGTTAATTTGTCGAAGGGACAGGAGACTTTATCTTAAGTATTAGTAGTTACATAGTTTTAGCTACCAGGTACCAGGCCCGTAAACATTTTACCAATCGCGAGCACTACCGATGTTTCACTGTAAAATTGGACATTAAGGTCTGAAACCTGATTCGAACTCATATAAATATCTAAAATAAGGTAGGTATATTACCTACGAGTATACTTTTGATTAAATTAGTGTTATTTTAGTTTTAAGATTACTAATTACGAATAGACAAGCAATGTTAGAAAGTATTAACATATTGTTTTAAGTTATTTTGATATCAACTCTGTTCTCAAAAATATTTTCAATCATCCCTTTTATATAATTATTCTGCATTAATTTTTAGGTCTGTACAGTAGAAAGATAACAAAAACTTGGGTAAATTGTCTTTCTATTGTAAACTTTACTGAACACTAGGTACACACAAATCCGCAGTCACTCAGCGCGGTATACTATGGTCTAAAGTTTAGCCTCTAAACCAAGGATGCCCAAACCCAGGCAAAGCATTTGAATTTGCCCGCCAAGAGTAGTGCAGTGGTAATCCCTAATAGCGTGCGTGGCTGACTCCAGCCGCTGCGCGATTGGTTGGCCGCAGAACGAAACTTAGCTTGCGCCTCTGTATTTGTTGGTGTTTGTTGTTATTATTGTTTTGCTCAACTTACACCTGTGAAAAAGTGTTTGCAACTCTCACCTATGTAAAAAACAAATACAGTACATCTTTAATCCCTAAACACATTTCTGATTTAATTTTACTTTCTACCTCAGATGTGTCGCCAGTAGCTCAAAAACCCCTACAGAGGTGTCGCTAGTTAACATTTTTGTCATCAATTTAATCAAACTGTATGTGGATTAAAGCTTATATAGCTCAAAATATTTTTATTTTTATTTTATACCATTATGACAATAAATATACCTACTGATATCTATGATATGATCAATTTGTACCCACTTCCAATATTGGTCGGACAGCCTTGGTCTAAACATTTCTCATCTCTGAGACCCGTACCCAACAGTGGGAGAATAATGAACACATAATAATAATATTATTACAGACTCAAAAAAAGGCATTAATATCAATGCCTGTATTAAATATCTTACGTTGATAGCTTTTGCACATGGTGCGACCTTATCGTGGGGGCGGATTGTTGTATAGTTTTTCAACGCATTCAATCATTGTAATTTTAATAAATCGGTTATACAGTCGGTGACAATGAGTCTAATAGGCATCACTACTACCAGTGCTTTTATATTCTTGTGTTGTTTGGATCTCATCAGAGCAGATTGTTATAGTCGTCCAAGCGCTAATCACGACGAAGGAAAATTGCATGATGATTTACTTTGCAATTATCATTCAGATTATCGTCCAGTCCAAGATCATAAGAGTGCAGTGAACGTCAAAATTAGATTCGCTCCAAAATATATTAGTTTTGATTCTCTGGAAGAAACATTCTCACTTCACAGCTGGGTGGCAATGATTTGGAAAGACGAATTTCTAAAATGGACACCATCAGATTATGACAACATTAATGAGACTCAAATAGAGAGTCACGAAATATGGGCACCCCGAATGGCTTTATTCAACGCAGATGCTACTTTATACCAATCGGATACTTTTTATAGCACTTGCACGGTGACAAACGATGGAATTGTCACATGTGTACCTCACTTGGTACATTCTGGAATTTGTATAACTTCTCTACGTAAGTGGCCGTTCGATTATCAAAATTGCACGCTATATTTTGGTTCTTGGATGCACACAGGTGAGCAAGTCAATTTCACATTTTACAAAAGCAGACCTGTGGTAATAGATGATTACCAAGACGGACCCGGCTGGCACTTATTAAGCGTGATAAACGAACGTTTACCGGGTCCGTACAAATGTTGCCCCAACGTCACTTACCCGATGCTAAAGTATACTTTCATTCTAAAGAGGGAGGCAGCAGGTCCGGCTGCTATCGTCGTCGTCCCGTCTGTTGTCGTAGTCGTGCTGACACTGACTTCTTTGTTACTCGATGTTAAAAATAATACAAGGCTACTATTGGCTTGTTTTAGCCTTTTTGGACACTTTACATTTTTAGTAGAAATAGGATACAATATTCCGAAACATAGTAATGATACTCCAATACTACTATTGTTTGTACGAGACTCGATGATCATGACGTTAGTAGCGATCCTGGTGACACTGGTGTTAATGGCTATCAGGCGAAGAGTGGTACCAGCTCCCACATGGATTGTCACATTAAACAGATTAGTGGGCAGTGGTCCCGGCAAATACGTCGTTTTCACGGAATTTGATCCAAGCCTATATATTGCAGATAGTAAACGTCTGACTGAAGATTCTGTGAGCGCCATTGATGGCCAGAAATTGCACGATGTAACTGACTGGATAAAATTCGCTAATTTGTTAAATAGCTTCGTGTTCATTATTTTATTCATAGTATATTTTGTTTTGATGGTCTGTTATATCCCTTCTGACGACTAATTTGTACGATTGTACGAACATGTAACAATTAGAACTATGCAGTTTTTGGATTTTTACAAAATTAATGTAGAAAGATACGTCAGCTATAATAGTAAATAATTAAGTATAATATTATTACGGACAATACTTTGTATTTCGAAAAGTTGTATTACCATACATATTTTATATTTTTATGTACGTAATAAATAGCTATGAATTATGTTCATACAAGTAACAACAGCCAATTTTATTTACCTCAGCATCACATTCATCTAGATAAGCGTAGCGCATGATATCGTTGATTCTGATCATGCTCACTGTGCGTGGGGGGGCAGCGCCATCGTAGAACAGCTGGGAGCCGTTTAGCACGGTCGGGGCGGAGCGCCAGCGCGCGCGCAAATACATCGTCGTAAGCCAGACTGCACAGATGCCATTTGACAACTCGTCTTCCGCGAATGTGTTGTGCATCGCTCCACCAGAATCTGTATGTACCTGCTCATAACAATATGAACCTATAAAATTTTACTTAATGCCATCATAGTGGGTCAATTGGTCACTGCCACCCATTCGCAACCACAACACCTTCAAAATAGCACCGAAAGCCTATCTAGGATCGTACGTGGATGCGATGATACTTCCGAAGACTATGTTTGAATGCCTCACATCCACTCAGAATGCGTAACCACACTCTTCAAACCAAAACAGAGCACAGAAATAGTGTTGCAATACTGTCGCCGCTGATCCTTTAGGATCTAACTATTGAGTTTTCATTGTCGATTTACTGGATAGACTGCAGTAGATCATAGATAAGAAAGCTAGATAGCTTGAGTACTTCTAGGTCTAGAGAGAGGTATATCAATAAGTATATAATTAACATTAATTGATTTGAACCGCATTTGTGTGTGTGGTTTGGTCCGAGTTAGTGACAAGCTTCTTGAAAATCTTAGAATAGGACGCCTATTATACACGACTATTAAATATATAGGCTGTCCCAATATATTTGATACTAAATGTCTATTCAGCCGACATTCCAATCTAGAAATCACATTAGTGCTAAACGAATAACTGAATACCTAATAAAATAATGTAACTAAATCAGTCAGTCCTTACTTACCATATGGTTAAGGCGCTTAGTGAGTTCCTCTGGATCATCAGTTTTATTGAGATAGTCAAACAGAATGTGCAATGCTGGTGCCGTATTCATGACAAACTCACCGCTGATACTAAGCCGTGGACTCAAAACAAGTCTCGACGACCAGCGGATCGTGAAGGAATCGCTCGATATTGGCAGAGTTGACGTTACGTACTTTAGTACTTCTACTTGTTCCTGTTGGAATAAGTGATAAGTAATGTATGTAAACTGAGAGAGAATAATAAATACGAATCGTGATTTTACACTGAGCTTTACCTATTGCTATTTCGGATTCTGACTGGTGTATTCGGACCATATATTTGCCCTATTCAAATACAGTGTTTTCTTAAATTATACACCACTAACCAATTCCCACCACCACCGCCAACACCATCATCACCTCAACCCACCCCAGAAATGGCATCGTATCATCTAGGACGGCTGCTCGAAAATATGTATTTTAAATAATTCAATAATTTTATCATGTAATTGATAATCACGATAGCGATTGATTAAATATTAACTTAAATAATCTTACCGCACAAGTTGTTTTCAATCCTAAGGAATGTTTGATTTGTAAAACCGTATCTTTATCCGATTCAGTACATAGAGCCATCAATTGCAAATAGAGGAATAAACTTGATTGTGCAAAACTTATTCCATTCTCTTGTCGCCCCGGCGGACTAATCGTTAAAAGCTTTTGATAAGAGGCCTGTAACGATATAAAATTTGATAGTAAACTTACCGAACTGCTGGGTGGAAGAAGACTGTTATCCTACACGCATCCGATAGTATTCCAACTCCTCTGGAGTAGCAACGCATCCACATACAACCTCAGATAGGATTTCCGTCCTAGTTGACGTTTGATGTGGATATCCACTGACCACTTAACATCAGGTGGCTTGTATGCTCGTTTACAATTTCCGTTTGAAATATATATATATATATAGGTATATAAGTACACGACAAGGACATAATCTAAATAAGGCAACGTCATGAACTCGCGGTTCTTTAGTGACGACCGCCAGTTGCAAAATTTAATAGACGCCATCCTTCAGAGGACACATTAAGCATTCACTCCTGGTTTTTACTTTAGATCGCACTCGTTGCCGTGTTGGGGGCCTTCCAGTGTCCTAGGAACATTCAACTACCAATTCGCACTACAGCAGCGTGGTATAGTACTATCTGGATTTCCTCAGCTGTAAGGAGAAACTTATTCCCACCAATAGAAGAGACTATACCTATCTAACTTAAAAAAAAAGCGCTCAATCCGCTATAATCAGGCGTAAATTAAGGTGTAATTTTGAAAAGTGTCATCTAAATTATTTATTCAAATGTTATAAAGTTTTGTCCTAAATAAATACTCAATATAAATCAAATATTTAAATAATTAAATAACAATTTTAATGATGATTAAAGTCAAATATGATTACTTTAAGTTTTGCACTTTAACTCGAGGTCAAGACAAGTAGTGGGCATCAAACTAAAAATTTTAAATGATTTGTTTAAATGACTACTCTCCGATCAGTAAAGAGAACAAGCAAAGTTTTTTTTTGTATGTTAATAGTATAGCAAATGAGCCATGCAGGCCACCTGATGTTAAGTTAAGTGCAGCCCATGGACATCCACATCAAAACTCAACTAGGACGAAAGTCCTATCTGAGTGAGTATCGTATGTGGATGCGTTGCATATATGCGTATATAATATAGAAAGCATACTATATAATATATACACATATTTATATCCGTATGATGCCCGATTAAACACACGCTTCTAATATGCTTCTAACCTTCGATATCCACCAAATCACGAGATCGAATTTTTATCGAAATAAAATTACAGTTTTCCATTATAAGGATTTATTTTCTATCTATAATTATTATTTGTTTGATGGTGGTAGAGTCTAATGTCAAAGACTCGCCTGCGGCGGCACCACCGCTGCACCTATTTCTGCCGTAAAGCAGCAGTGTGAGAACTGCTGTG
>DWKW01000573.1:0-15819 GCA_018250115.1 Doberes anticus
CCATTATCGTCCCACTGCTGGACACGGGTCTTCTCTCAGAGATGAGAGAGTGTAGACCGTAGTCCACCACGCTGGCCAAGTGCGGATAGGCAAACTCTCAGGCGTGCAGGTTTCATCACGATGCTTTCCTTCACCGTTAGAGCGAGTGATAATTAATTAATAATACGCACATAATTTCGAAAACTTTGATAATAATTTTCGAGAAATAGAAGTGCTTGCCGGGATTTGAACCTCGACCCAACGTAGCAGGCTAGGCTATCACTCACTCACACACAACACATGTAGAGGAAAAAAAATACAATGGCCTCTGTGAACAAATTTAATAAAGCTCTGCATTACTTCATATTCCTCATTCACAGTGGGTTTGTAGGTACGTACATACGTACTCACTTTAGCACTAGTAAGTACTAGTGGTAATAAAACTTAATAGAACAAATGCATTAACTATTACTGTCACTAGTGATTCTATTCTAGGACTTTTTTGTTTCTCACGCAGCTGCTCTACGGCAAAAATAGGTACAACGGCGGTGCCGCCGCATGTGAGTCTCATATATAAAACTCTGTCACAATTTAATTACAAAAATTTGATGATTTAAGTCTAAATTTGTTGGAATGTAGCGGGAGGTACATTATGACTTTACACAAAAACCAATTCCTACTATGGTTTGCTATTTATTCTTATAATATATCCACAGGATATCTTAGCGTGTCCTAACGCACATTTTAATACTTTTGTGTCTACTTGTTTAAAGACTGATTACACATTATTTATAACATGAGAAAAAAATATTGTGTGAATGATAGCCTAGTGGTTAGGATCTCGTCCTGCCGCTCCGCTCCGCTGTTGGTGGTAGTTCAAATAACAGCATTAATTTTTCGAAATTATGTTCGCATTTGAAAATAATTGTCACTTGCTTTAACACTGAAGGAAAAGGAAGGAAACTCACCTAGACTTAAAGTGAGTGGGGGAGGAGTGAGAGACGGCGTCGGGCGTGAGAGCCTCGATCGGAGAGGAGACCCGTGTCCAGCAGTGGGACTATATTGAGTCAATGAAGTAGTATGATGGTGGTAGAGTCTTATGTCGAAGGCTCACCACCACTACACCTATTTCTGCCGTAAAGCAGCAGTGTGAGAACTGGTGCGTTTCGGTTTGAAGGGTGTAGTCAGGCAGACGACACTGGACGGGAGGCATTCCAACATAGTCCTCAGGAGTAGCAACGCATCCACACACAACGTCAGGTGTGGATGTCCAAGGGCTGCAGAGACCACTTAACATCAGGTGGCCTGCATGGCAAAAGAAAAGTTAGTAATGAATAAACTATTTT
Source organism: Doberes anticus (assembly GCA_018250115.1). Lineage (NCBI taxonomy): Eukaryota > Metazoa > Arthropoda > Insecta > Lepidoptera > Hesperiidae > Doberes > Doberes anticus. The sequence goes on from DWKW01000573.1 coordinate 1,326, forward strand.
ATTTCAAAATGTCAAACTAATAACCATATTTGTTTAAAAGCCGTGTTAGGCAAAGCACACAGAACGAGTTCCATTAATTTGAGGGTAGCCAAGCTGCAGTGACCACTTACCATCAGGTGACCTGCACGCTCGTTTGCTATAGGTACCGTTTGAATAAAAAAATATTAAGCCTACTTATGCTGCTTTGCTTATAAACCGACGTGTTTGGAACTCGTGTCATTACAGCGGTAATATATGCAAATCGTGCTGACCACTACATTGAACCGACTGCGATGCAATAACTGGATACTGGATATCTGTAACTTATAACCATGATTCACACCGGTGGGATTCACAGCGAGACGACTCAAGGGCAAAGTGATGGCTGAGTAAGAAGCCTGAGAGGCATTTTGTGTCTTCTTATATTAAAAGAATAGGAGACGGGCATGCAACCTATGGACATCCACTTCAATCCTCAAGTAGGACGAAAGTCTTATCTGATGTTGTGTTTTATATATACATATTTAGCAGAATAGCAAACGAGCATGCACGCCACCTGATGTTAAGTGGTATGTGCAGCCCATGGACATGAGGTTGTGTGTGGATGCGTTGCTAGGTACTCCTGAGGACCACGTTGGAATGCCTCTTGTCCAGTGTCGTCTGCCTAACTACACTTCAAACCGAAACACAGCAGTTCTCACACTGCTGCTTTACGGCAGAAATAGTTGTAGCGGTGGTGCCGCCGCAGCCGAGCCTTCGACATAAAAAGACTCTACCGCCATCAAATAATTCTAATTTGATAATAATATGATTGCCTTTCACCCGATCGTGGCTTGATGAGTCGTGAGGTCGTAAGCTGATGTGAACAAATATGGACTTTTCTAATTACTTTATATGATGTATAATTTATTAGTAAGCTCCTAGATACAAATGTTACAGCAAAGCGATATCATTCCGATGGGAATAAGCGCCTAGTTACAAAAAATATAAAAATGTGAAAAATACCAGTGTACAACAGTGTACAGCTACCAATGTTACAACAAATTAAATAATACAGATGGGAATAAGAGCCTTATTACAAATATTACGACAAATTAAATAATACCGATGGGAATAAGCGCCTAATTACAAATATTACAACAAATTGAATCATCACCGATGGAAATAAGCGCCTAATTACAAATATTACAACAAACTAAATAACACCGATGGGAATAAGCGCCTAATTACAAATCTTACAACAAACTAAATAATACCGATGGGAATAAGCGCCTAATTACAAATATTACGACAAATTAAATAATACCGATAGGAATAAGCGCCTACTTACAAATGTTAAATCCGGGTTCCGGTTCTCGACGATCGACTGTAGCCAATTGGCTATTGCCATGCCCAATCGTAGCATTGGTATGTCATTATATTTAGATATGGTGGTAGAGTCTTATGCTGTCGACTGCGGACTCACCACTGCATCTATTTCTGCCGCAGCTTAGTCCTAATAATTGCAATGCCGCGTGTCCATCGTCGTCTGCATAACTACACCCTTCAAACCGAAACAAAGCAGTAATCACACTGCTGCTTTACGGCAGAAATAGGTGCAGTGGTAGTGCCGCCGTAGGCGAGTCTTCGACATAAGACTCTACCCTACCACCTTTAAGATTTCATGTGGATGTCTATGGGCTGCAGTGACCTCTTAATTGTAATATCAATAATGACACTTTTAAATATATTGTTACCCGAATAGGGTTGGATAAAGAGCTGTAATCTTAGATTTAAGGAACATCCACTTGACCTTTTACGATTACGATTCACACTCATAGCCCACAGTAGGATTTAAACTGTGTCGTGGGTGCCATGGACACACAGAAACAAGCACACAAACACCCAGACCAGGTACAGAAATCTGAATTCGTCATTGAAATTTCTTCCCCGCTGGGAATCGAACCCAGGACCCTCCGAACGGCAGACCGCACATTGACCTCGGCGCCATACGTCGAAGGCTCGCCTGCGGCGACACCACCGCTTCACCTATTTCCGCCGTAAAACAGCAGTGTGAGAACTGCTATGTTTCGGTTTGAAGGGTGTAGTTAGGCGGTCACCGGACGGGAGGCATTCCAACGTAGTCCTCAGGAGTAGCAACGCATCCACACACAACCTCAGGTGTGGATGTCAATGGGCTGCAAAGACCACTTAACATCAGGTGGCCCGCATGCTCGTTTGCTATTCTGTTATTATAATTTAAAAAAAAATGAAAAAAAATTCGCCCACGTCTGCTCTCAGTATACTTTGTCTAAATCAAAGACCATGTATTTTATAGTACTTATTTTTAAAACGTTTGAATGCAATAGGCATGTATTAAGCTTCCTCGACTGTACTGTTTTAACAGGATTTTCTCCAAACACGAATCCACTATACTGCTAATTCATCACAAAAACGAATAACGAATAACCACTTAAATCCTCGGCCAGTAAAAGCATTCTCTCATCTCATTAACTGATACTAGACAATGCACTCGAGTGTAAAAAAGAGTCACAATTAATTTGCAACGAACAATCAACTTAGTAACTATCCCAGCGGACTACGGATTCAACTATAGATTTAATTAATCAGTTAAGAGTCAGAATTCCCTGCTTTACACACACTCCCACGTGCGATGAAACAGTTTAGTTAATAGCTGTCCATTGCGCAGTTAATCCCGACATAGATTGTATTAGACAACTGTAATGAGCAATGGAAATGAAACATGACGGATATTTACGGTGCTCTCCACCCCTACTTTCGCATGGTATTCTAGGGAGTCGTGAATTGAAGTTACAATTATCAGTGCTAACAGTGTTAATAGATTTTAATAATAGATAGATTATCATCATCAATCCATTATACTGTCACTACTGGGCACGGGTCTTCTCTCAGAGATGAGAGAGTTTAGGCCATAGTCCACCACGCTGGCCAAGTGCAGATTGGCAGACTTCACATATCTTTGAGAACATTATAGAGAATTTTCAAGCATGGATATTTCCTCACGATGTTTTCCTCCACGCTTGGTCAGAGTAGTATTTTTTTCATCTACCCCTAGACTGTCACTCACGTACACATATGATTAAAGGCTAGTTGATTTATTGATTATATGTCTACTACAGAATTCAATATCATAAAGGGGAGAATTAATTTGTTTACGCTCCAAGCCAGCCTCTCGGTAGAGACTTTCATGCTTCTCTGTCTAAGTGCTTATAAAATGTGTGACTGAGTTTTCTATTATAGTCAGCCTAGTCGTTAAGAATCTCCACCTCTCGCTCCAGTGGGTCGGAGTTCAAATCCTGGCATCATATTTAAATAAAAACCCGGACAAGTAAATATCATCATATCATTCATCGATAAATTTTGGAATCGAACCCAGAACTCTCCGAACGCCATACCGGCAGGTCGAGCACTATAGAGGTGATCTGTATAAATTTCAACATGTCCAATTTTAAAACTGTAACATTTAATTAAGAGGACTGGTTACACTACTCGGCGCTAATCCGGACTTAGCGCTTCGGAGTTAAAGCAATCAGTGCCCATCCAACTGATGGACGGTAACTTCATTGTCGCAGCCTACGGCCGTCTGTGGACATATCAACCTCATAGGATTAACGAGTATGCAGTCTGTTTCGAGCGTATCTATCGCGTATCGTGGGCAGTTAATATTTGTGCATATAGTTTGCTGCATATACACGCGCTGATACAAAATTGTAACGGTGACATTTCTGTACATTAGAAAGCTTAAAAATAAATGATGATATAAACTTGACGATATAACTTGATCTCTTTGTAGTATTAGTCATCATACACGTGGGGGGTTTATTAAAAAAAAAATATTTTTTATTTAAAAGGAATAGCAAACGAGCATGCAGGCCACCTGATGTTAAGTGCAGCCCATGGACTTCCACATCAAACCTCAACTAAGACGAAAGTCGTATCTGAGGTCGGGTGTGGATGCGTTGCTACTCATGAGGACTAAGCTGGAATGGCTCTTGTCCGGTGTCTTCTGCCTAACCACACCCTTCAAACCGAAACACAGCAGTTCTCACACTGCTGCTGCACGGTAGAAATAGGTGCAGCGGTGGTGCCACCGCAGGCGAGTCTTCGACATAAGACTCTACCATCATCAATGGTGGATACATTTTTGATAATTTTTCATCTAATGATAATAAATAGACCATATTTTATTGAAACACTGAGACAAAATTTACTTTTAATCATCCGTTCGTATGAATTTAATGTTGCATACATTAAATTCATATATAATTCATATAATGTATAAGGTTCGTTTACCTCGATTCGACGTAAAATTTCGACTACATTTAATATTCTCACTTCTCATAATCATTTCCCCGAAATAATCGGATGTGGAGACTCATTACGAGTAACAGTCCTTTATTGGTACCGTGATATCTTTGTTTCTCTTTCATTAGATTGGTATAATAAAATTCATACCCGATTATAACATTAAGAAAATTGCAAGAAACCCTCGGAGGCAATAACCAATAGAAATCGTTTGCTTGGAGCACGGACAATTACTTTCGGGTCCGGGATTCTTCTCTTCAATTCGCGTTTCTTTATTGGAGGCGAAACGACTGCTGTCGATTTAACTGGGACCCTATAATTTAGAACAATTTATAAATACACATTGTCGTGCTTGTAAAACAAATTACAATCTTATGTCGATGTGAAAACATATTGTAGATTTACTTCGTCCTGTTTCGCAATGCACCCTCAGATTTACACTTTTAACTTCAGTAATTGGTCCGTAAACACTCTACGTACGAGTCAACTGCGTATAGTACCTATATAAACTCTCTTTTATATGACCCTGTTTGGCCTCGTCTTCTAGTATTACAATTTATCTTCATTATATAAATGTAAGCCAATTATAATGTGTATCAATAAGGATATTTTTTAAATAATATATTATACATAATTTAGAAATAAATATAGAAATTATTAAATTCCTTATAAAGATTAATAATATATACAACATAATAAGAGATATAAATAAAGGTTAGAGGTACGTGCCGGAATTTGAACCCCGACCCACAACATAATACCCCTATAATCCATAAACATATGCACATGTGATTGTTAAGCCTTTTATACAGACTGCTGTAGTTATTTGTAGCTAAGCAAGTAAGTAAGGGATTCACAGGGTGCAAATGTGGATTTCAAACTTTAAACATATTGACTAAGCTCACTACTCTATACTAAGGGTATTTTTTGATCGTATTTTTGTGCACTTTGTATGGATTTAAGATTAGAACTTTCAGAAACGCAGGTTTACTTAGCTTTTAAAGCAGGAAATAATTAATAGCTAAAACGCTTATAAATTCGAAAAAACTTAAATGCTAGAAATCGAATGCCGGTCAACTGATGTAGCAGTCTTAAATTTAAACCTTAATGAGATTAATAACAATGCCCGTTCCCTGATCATATTTTCGTAAATGGTTTGTATAACTCGAATATATGCGAATGAATGAATGATGTTCGAAAATTGATTTTTAATTTACTGAATGACTGCGCGTCTATTATATTATTAATCTTCCATTATATTCCGGATAAAGTGACGTCCCACCTACCGAGTGTCATCAAACTTTATAGCCATATTGGTTACGTTAATATCCAAAAAACATACGAGTCATGGGAATAAATAAAGCATGTCGTTCACTTTAAACTGTAAGTGAATGGTGATCGATCATATTCTTATTATAGGTAGACTTATATATGTAGCTGAATGAATGAATATGTATCCTAGATATGAAATATAATATTGTATTGTTTATTAGAACGCGCTATTCATATTTCTATCATCAGGCCCAACATTAAGGATCGTTTGTTTTTGTTTCATCCGGCGACCCGTTTTGTCGTGTTTCTTGGTTTATGTGTGGCGATTGTAGGTTAACACAAAGTGATAAGTAATGCACTCCCTACTTTACTTCTTAGTAAGCTTGGTTACAGACGTCAATGCGTTATACGTTTTTACACGTACCGGTATTTTGAGAATATAACCAAAACATTTATGTGTTCCAGAGATCCGGAACTAGATCGGATGGTAAAATAACCCTAAGTGTTCGCATGCATGATCGATAGGTACAGTATTCATGTTGAGTGGCAGACCGCTCGTATACCGATGTGGTGGTTCTGTTGCCGATTCTGGGAGCGTATGTGGAATGTAATTGTACGTGCCAGTCGCTGGACGTCCGCAGGGAATTCGCTGGTTGCACACGCATGTCACACTTACAGCTACACAGACTGACCATGGACATTAATTTTCGATAGCCTGTTAACCTAATTAATCTAATAAGAAATTTATTAATAATTAATACAGAATTAAAAGGAAATCAATATATGAACTGCCGACTACGGCGTTGTAAGCGTGTTAGAAGTCGTAACGCTTCACGATAAATTATTTTAATCGATTAGTATATCGAGTGATCAAGCTGTATCATTGCTCTTAAAAATCAGAAATGTCCTAAAGAATAGTTCGTCCGTCGACTCAATAAAAAGTCACGAGTCGTACATTTATACATAGCATCGTACATAACCCTCTTTCATTTGAACGAAAGAAATACGTAAGTCCACTTTTCGAATTTCAAACTAATACGTTCTGTCGTTAGCAGTTTTGTCATTCTTCTATTGTACCTCACGTTCAAAGCGCAATATTGCGAACTGGTTATCCTTACTGCACGTATTGCATTGTTTTCTGATAAAATTAAAAGCAAAACAAAAGAACTATTCAAAAGTGACACACTTTCCATTTAACAGTTTTATTGAATATTTTTGTATTAAGAAATTTCATGAAATAAGTAAACGATCAAGCAGATGTATAAAGAAAGATTGACTCGGGTCGCTTTCTATAATTGGCCAGGCTTGTAAACTAACTAGCATGAAATAGAAGAAAATAAGAGTTGTAAAGCTTATTGATTTTGGTTTACTACTTCCTGGAAATGGGTCTGCGGACCATTATGTATAACGTTTGAAGTTTGACTTACGAGTATATGATGTGATATACAATTTATATGCTTAGGTATACGCTTGTGGGCCACAAAGGGTAGCATTCCTAACTATTCGTATTCACGTACTTACCTTATAACACAATTATGGCTTATGTTTGTAGAGGGTGTAACCAATGGTTAATGGTGGCTCTATTAATTTACGTAACACCGTAAATTAATAGTGCCGAGCGGTGACCTAGCTATAATAACACTGAAGGCCCGAATGTTCATTTTCATTTTGATCTGACTGTGTACATAAATATCTATGTTGGTATAACTGAATTGTAATTATGCTAAATAATATTGCCGCATGACTAAACTCGTTCCGAACCGATGGGTACAAAGAGAATTATACTTACATTGGTATTGGTATCATTGGTTGCGGTAAAGCGTTCGAATGGTGGATCTGAGCATTATTAACATAATTTTATGGATGGAATTGCCGGAATCACCTTTGCGCAATCGAACCATTCATATGATGCATCTCAACGCCATCGAGAACTCGCAAAAGAAAAGCGGTAGAGCTCGCAAAGAACTGCAGTGGTATTTTTATCGCGCGATACCTATGCTTTTGTCAGTGCGTGAAATAGAAAAGTCACTAATATTCTCTTCTCTTTTTTCTATCTAGCAAGTCTCTTTTATTCTTCCACGATTTAACATACAAATTCTTCCTGTTCCACGATTATTCTTACATATAATTCTGAGACGTAACGTCTCCTTGTCGCGATGAGATTTTACCACAAAAATCTAGTGTTATTTAATCAGTAGGTTGGGTGGTTGCGAACTTGTATATTTCACAAGGTGTATAAATAGAGGGTGTTTAAGAAATATCCTACAAAGCGAATTTTTGCATAAAGGAACTGTTTCAAGTCTTATCAAATATAACCAGCAAGGCATTTCAAGACCTTTTAAACAAATATTGCAGATATTTGAGCACTGTATGTCTATATGAAGTGCGAGCAAATTTTCGGGTCACCGCTCACGCCTCCGTTGCGCCAGTCGAAAGGTTCAGTAAAGGAAAATATTTTGGCTTTTCACTTTGTCGTGCCTATTCGTCCATTTCTGTTTTAAGCTTTTTAATTGAAACTTTATTAACTACATTGGCTGAAATGTACCTCAAATTACAGAAGTACAGATGTACGTAAATTAACCAGTAAGTAAGCGATATTTCAATTGACGACCCATATGGCTCAGTGTTCATCATGCCGGTTTGTCATTTAGAGGATGCAGGGTTTGATAGGAATCCGATGGGAAGCGGAGCAGAAATTTCATAAAATTCACAATTCTGTTTCTAGCCTGGGTGTAAGTGTTCTTGTCTTTGTGTGTGTCCATGGCACCCACGAACAGGGAGTCTTAATGTGGCTTAACATGGCTATAAATGTGAAGCGTTATTTATATCTCAACCCATTATTTTCCCACTGGTGGGCACGGGTCTTCTCACAGAAATGAGAGAGTTTAGGCCATAGTCCACCATGCTGGCCAAGTGCGGAGTAATGATATTTTTCCTTCACCGTTACAGCGAGTGATAATTAATTCGTAATACGTACATAATTTCGAAAGTTATGAATAAATAATATTTCGAGGAATAGAGGTGCACCGGGAATTAAACCTTGACCCAACATAGCGTGGTCGATATTCTTAAGCACTAGGCTATCATTAACTTTTATTATAATTTATAAAATAAAAAACTGTTAACTGGGAGTCTGACTCCTGCACTTAGGGCTCCATACACACTTTTGCGTAAATCATTTTGATAGCAAATAAGTTCATGAACCATGAAAGCACCGAACATTGCTCTAACGAAAAGATAAGTAAGATTGAAAGAAAAATTTAACTTTATAGTTGTTATATTGGTTTCCCATTGTATTTTTTTCCTTTACTTTTTACCAAATTTCATGAATCTAGGTCATCAGGAAATTGGTTTTCATTTATTTTCTTTTTCTTGTATTTGTTGAATGAGTGTTAGCTCAGTGGTTAGAAATCTCTTCCTTGGTTGGCCGGGGTTCAAATCCCCGCCTATCTATCATTTTTGGGAATTTTTATTTACATATTAATGAATTATGTGCGTATCAGATATTAGTTATCACTCTTTTTAACAGTGAAGGATAACATCGCTAGAAAACCTGCCTGAGGCTTCTCCAAAATGTGCTTAAAGCGAGCGTGGTTATCGATCATTTCTGAGAAGAGACGCGATGGGTTGATGCTTATATTTATATCAAAATATGCGGCATAAACGGTTGTATTTTACAATTTTGTTGACTTACAGCTTTTTATTACAGCTCCAAGGGACTAAAGTATTGAATATTAATATCAGCCCGATTCTCAGATGCATTCTTGAGAAAAAGGTTTTGACAGATAGACAAACGGCCAACAAAGTGATCTTATAATCGTTCTGCTTTTATTTTTGAGCTATATACGAGCTATTTGTATGTGTCAAAAAAAACAAAACGATTGAACGAAGACGACCTTCAATAAGCAAACTTCTTAAAACTGAATACAGTTTATAGCAAATCCTTAAGTACAATATTATGGATCAAACATGTAATAAATTACACAATTCGATATTACGTTACATCGTACTACGTCACAGAATCGTTTTCTTTATTATCGGTGCTCAGTTCGGTGTAGATCAGCGGAATTGTCTCAGTTTCTGAGTTAAATTTGGGTACAGTCATAAATTGTATCAGTTGGGTGCGGGACGTAGACACGTTCTGAACGCCGGGACACGTACTGCCTTTCTCAAACGGTTATTGTCCAATGAATTGAATTCAACAATGGCGAAGCGATTCACGTCTGGAAGGAAAGTACTTATTATTGGCTATATTATACCGAAGTTTGTATTGATTTATCGGAAAAACGATGGTCGTTAACAGTAACGGTACAGTCTGTTTATCTACCTATCTGTAACTACTGCAACATTTTTTTATGTCCCACTGTAAGAGACTTAATTGATCGTTCCCGATTAAATATCTAGCCGTTCCTTCCAAGTATCCACGAAGAGCATACTACAACTACACTGCTCTAATGCGGATTAGTGGGGATGCGGTTAGCGGCTATCCCGTCCGTCAGTTGTTTTCGAATCGCACATGTCGCGTCCGACAAAGTTACAACTTGAATCGACTGCCCTCTGAAACGTAGGAGAGCACATGAAGAAGAAATGGCCTCATGCCACTTGCCGTAAGCCTCGATACCCTCTAACTCTCGAGCGCGCTCGACCTTGATTAGCTTCTTAAACTTTATAGATCGATTGCGGTCTTAACAAGCCACAAGGTACAACTCCAACAAGGTATAGGGATTATAGTTCCAAGGTTACTTCCCGTTTGCACTATCTTGTTAGAGTCTTACTTAAAGATTCGTGTGCGACGGCACCAATTCAGCACCTATTTATGCCGTAAAGCAACAGTGCACAGTTGCGTTTCAGTATGAAGAGTGGTAAGGCAAACTACATTACACATGATGCGTTCCATATATCCTCAATGTCATGTGGATATCGGTGGGCTGCAGCGACCATTAAAAATCTGGTGGCCTCAATGCTTCTTACTCCCTTAATATAATTTTTTTAAATATTAGCGTGTTAACTTTAAAGAACTTATCGAATGATTAAATTAATTATTTATCATAGACCAGTATCTGACAATAATCTCGAATTGCTTGAAAATATATTGGAGAATAAATATTCGTTTTTATAATTCTCAAATACTTTTTATCGGGTCTCTAAAATCCTCTTCATTTAATCATACGTTTCAAAACGTGGTAATTTCCGAATATGCCCCAAACTGAATTTGAACGGGACTAGATGAAAATTGCATTGCTTATTCCAGCACCTAAAATTTGGACGACGATTCACAGTTTTGAAATTGGTTTTTAGATAGCTCTTATAACACTTTTTTTTAGCCACCCTAATGTTCTGATTAACAATTTTTGACTTGGTGTCCTGATATTTTAAAGATTATTCATCTGAAAAGATCACGTACAGAAAAATTCCAAACTCCCGGCACGGTACTCGTAGACAATGTATACAAGAAAATTTTCGGTAACATTATTATCCTACAGACTATTGTATAATTCTATTACCATTATTACATATTCTGTTACAATAAAATATACGTAGGAATGCACAATAAGGTGCTTTAATATTATTTAATAGTGTGGATAGCTTACTTCAGTGTTCTATATTCATCCTCACACATTAATGTCCGACTGCTCGGCAGGGCCCTCCTCACAGAGATCAGGGGGTACGCGCACCATGCTGTACAAGCGCGGACTGGCGGACTTCACATACTTTAAGATAAGTCGTTATGGAGACATCTCAGGCCTAACAGGAGACCTAACGTAAGCTCTTTAGGATCGTAATATTACTGAGTTTTTAATTAATCTTGCCTGCCTCTCCAAGTGCGACCGGTAACAGAAGTGACTGTTTAACGTTTTGGTATCTATTGCCATTTACTGAAAAAAATATGCCTTCCAATGTAACTAAGTCTTAAAGATAAAGGATAATGGACTCGGAACTCGGTTAGGCAGAAGACACCGGAAAAGAGGCATTCCAACTTAGTCCTTATGAGCAACGCATCCGCATACGATAGAACTCCTGCATGCCCGTTTAACATAAAAATACTTACGAAGCTTCAGTAATATTTTTAGGACTGTGACATTAACGCCTCATCTAAATTAGACTTGCTTGAATGCTTACGAGCGTCTGTACAAATATTTCAATTCAATGTACGCATTAAGCTTCGCGCTAAGCTGCCGTCATCCGTGAGATATATCACGTCTATAATTACGGGCTCTACTAATGTAAACGTAATGAGCGACATCTGCTTTTAATCTTTTTAGATACCTACTAATTAGGTTTAGCTGAATTATTCGTCTGAGGCTGAAGGGACCATTTAAAAAACACTTGTTATAATACGTTTTATGGTATAGTCTTTTGATGATGGTGGATGGTGGATGGTGGTGGAGTAATTTGTCGAAGGCTCGTCTGCAGCGGCACCACCGCCACTCCTATTTCTGCCGTAAAGTACTAGTATGAGACCTGAAGATTCCAAGGGTGAAGACAGCGGACAGGACAATCCAACTTAGTCTTCGGGAGTAGTAACGGATCCACATACAACCTCAACAACCATAGGACTTCCGTTTCAGTTGAGGTTCGGTGTGGATGTTCATGGGCTGTGTTGTTCAAATAAGGAAAAAGCCTTATGCCCAAGGCTCACCTGTAATGGCACCAGTACATCTATATCTGTCGTAAAGTGTTGACACTTATGTGTTTCGGCTTGAAGGGTGTGGTTAGGCAGATTATACCGAGACAGAAGGCACTACAGTTTATTTTCGACTTCCTATTTGCGGTTGGATGTGGACCACTGTGAACTGGATTGAACACGGTGCTATGTGTGACTTCTATATCTTCTATTTTTCAAACACGAATTCATTTCAGTTACATATAGGCCGTTGAACCAAAAAAAAATTTGATCTGTTCATTAACTAAGCTATAGCGGCCATGTATAAATGCGCAGACACATTTAATGTACTGTACAAGCAGTTGAAAATTAAACCAATCTCTTCAGTACTAGGAATAAAGGCTGCAATCTTCAAATTCGATCCGCATCCCTAGATAGATAGTCCAGCAACGGATACAAAACTATACAGGTCACTTGTAGTAACAAAAAAACCGACATTGCTAAGAATATTGCATAGTTAAGAAAGTAATCGAAAAGTATTTGAGTCTCATTTTAAAATCGATTGAATCAATAAGTACATTTCAACCGATATCAATTTTAAAAGAAATGACTTTAAATAGTGCAAGTTCTGCAGCATTCTCTTCACAATTTCGAAGTTCACGAGTTAATTATCAACAGTGAAGTCCACTTCATTTTCGACAAAGCTGAATAGCTCTTTACATCGGAACGTTCGGAACACTTTCAATTGGCGTTTAAATTCCATTTCCCATTCAATACTACTTCTCTCTTGTTTTGCAAACTTCGCTTGTATTTAAGAAAAAATCCAACGTAACAAAATGTTTTATTTAATGTTTTAATGCAGATTGTGATTTAGAAATAGGTAGTTTCTTTTTTCTACACATGTTTTATTACACATCTTACATTTTTTTCACACGCATTTTAAATTTTTGTATTTTTGTAATGTTTGTAATTTTTACGGTGTTAGAGTCGTATGTCAAAGGCCACCGCCGCACCTATTTCTGCCGTAAAGCAGCAGTGTGAGAACTGCTGTTGTTCGGTTTAAACGGTTTAGTACGGCAGAAGATACTGGCCAGGGAGTATACTAACTTAGTCCACAGAAGTAGTAACGCATCCACATACAACCTCAGATAGGACTTCCGCCCATGGACTGCAGTAACAGTTTAACATCAGGGAGCCTGCATGCTCGTTTGCTGTTAAATTAAAAAAAGGAAAAAAACGTTTGTTCGTTAAAATTGCTACATATATTTCAATTGAACTTTCTCAGTGTAAATGCATTTACTAAGCCATACAATAGTTATGATCGTTATTCATAGCCATACATCGTCCGCCAATCCGCATTGGGCCAGCGTGGTGGCCTAAACTCTTTTATCTCTGAGAAAAGACCCGTGCCAAGCAGTGGGACGATAATGGATTGATAATGAAGCCATACAAACTGCCACAAGTGTGAACTAGACCTCTCTGTTGTATAAATCCTTAAATATGGCAGAGGTCATTCAAAATGGATTTATTGATTTTTCAGTCATATGTGGCGACAACGTTGTAGCCGGCAGTCTATATTACAATACAATTTCCGGCGCTTAAATTTACACGCGAATCCTGCCAAATAGTAAAGATAGAAATCCCTTTAGCCGAGACAATACGAATTCACTTCACCTTACGACGGCTGTCACTACAAACACCACAGTGACCGCAGTATTATCTTATCGCTCGTCGCTAATCATCGCGACCGCAGTACGCATGCGGTTTTAATTAAGTAAACGGTAATAGAAACGTGCTACACTGCGAAGGTTGGAACATCCACGAGCATCCGCTCAGGCTGAGGCGTAAACGGGACCGCACAGAATTCGTAGTGTAATTACTGAGTTGTAACTTTTAAACGATAGCTATCTGTTCTGTTTTAGGTTTAGTACTCCAATTTTCATGTCAAAACAGCAGTGATAGCCTAGTGGTTAAGAATATCAGCATTCTGCTCCGATGGATCCAGGTCCGAATCCAGGTCCAGCAAGAAAAAGTAGCAGAAAACTCTTTCTATACACAATTTTTTCCAAAACTTTTTAAAAATATTAAGTGGTTATTACATATTCATATATATTTTTTACATGAATAGAAATTTGCATGAAAGAAAAAAAATTTGCATGCTCGCAAATTTTTTTTCTTTCTTTGGGGAAATCCTAGTCATGGATACCCGTCTACCGCGAGAGCGAATGAGGGTTATGCCGGACTCCAACCGGTTAAAACCCCACGGTGTTCCTCTCTACGCCAAGTGACGGGGCCACGGGCGCGCTTTCGCAT
>DWKW01000574.1:0-15788 GCA_018250115.1 Doberes anticus
CGCACGCAGTGGCCGCTTCCCGGAAAACAATCACAATTGAACTTAAGCGTGAAAAGGGATACTAAATAAGCTTCATACTAATGATACCACATATACAAAATTTTATGGACATTTTATTTTTATGTAATTGTAGTGGTCTTGTGACAAAGTACATCCAAATTATTTTTGATTTGACTTAATGACATGTAACGATACCTTGAATCATGACGATACTTTTTTATGAATAATTACGGTATTTTATTACGGAGAAATAAAATACTCTTGATTTATTAACGTGGAATTATTGCATTTTCGTTTAATTAAGTAGTTTCTGTTTTATTACATAGGTATATTAAAAATAAATCTGTGACTAGAATGCAGACGGAATTTGAACTGAAATTTTAAATAAATATTATAAAGAAAAATATTTGAATATACATAATATGCCTTGCCTTCATTCTCATACATTTATTTAATAATTTCAAGTTTACGGTTTTTAGCAGCGAAGGTTTTTGAGGTTACGTTTCATACGGTATGCCGCCACAGGACATCGATAAATAGTAAAAGAAAACAATGTTCCTGTCACAGGGCTGTCAAAATTAATTACTTTAACGCGTGCTTACTGTGCCAAAATAATGATAAAAAAAATGTATCCCAACTAGTTGCTGTTCCATCCACATTACTAGATATTGTGCTATCACGTGTTACGTGACGGTACGCTTCTTTAGAACAATGTTACGAAATTACAATTAACTATCGAATATTTTCACAGAATTTTGCTAGCGTTACTTCCTACGTGATTTTATTAGATTTTGTTACTGTGAGAACCGACGGAGATGCACGAATACAATGATGCGACTGCGAGCTCCATTAGAAGTATTCGATCGACGAATGCACTAGGAAACGATGGGTGCGTGCGTAGACCTGCTTATTTTTGGAACGGATAAGTTATTGGATATACATATATTAAAAATAAAAATTCGTGGTTGTCAATAAAAATATGCCAATATGGTAAACCTCGCTAAAAGATTTTGTAATACTGGCACAACCTTTTAAAACCCTATTAAAAGAACAACTTTTAACGATTAAAATCTCAGATCTGAGATATTATCTGTATCACAATATCGTATTTCCATTTAAATGATTACAAATTTAAGACCGGATGTTACGTATAATAATGAAATCGTTTGTATATGATGAAAAAGGGTATATTTCGACTCGACATGTATCAAAGTGCTTCTATAACCGCACCCAATGTTCCGCGAACGTAGAACAATAGTGGGTAATTTTGTAATGTCTTCTTATTACCTGCCATGCATGACGCAAGGCCCTCTTGTACATACCGGCATGTACCTATGCTTATTATTCAGACAAGGCAATAGGTTATTTTAAACTTAATCTCGTACGAGCATTGAATTTGTTAAGAAATTATGAAATGTCTTAAACAAACAATGGAAGGTAGTGAATAAAAAAAGGTCTATCATAAAATGAAAAGTTTAAAACGTTTAATTTATTTGTCAGTTTAAACTAACATATCGTAGCCAATTTTTAGCAGTTATCGGTGGATTTACTACTTCGGTTAATTCTAGTAATGGAATGCTCAATAAAAAAACGTTCGCTACAAATCAATTTTACAAAAGTTATTAAGAACAGCTCGCAAAGCATTTAAGTATTGTCAGTTTGATGGACATAAACAATATTTCTCGGTATCACAAATTAAAGTCAACTTCGTGTTTTGATCGCAAATAAAAAATCTCGCTATTAATTACATACAGCGATACACGTTTCTGTGCACCAGCGCTGTTTTATGCAGGAACGCGTAATAAATATTTAATTAGCAGCGAACGCAATGCAGTGCACATTAGTACTCTAGAAGTCAATAGAACCGGTTATTACCATTGTACATTTTTATTTATTTATTTACGTACATTGCATATTTATATAAAATGATTAGAATACTCTCTTGGGAATGTAACATACGGTGTGATGAGATTAAACTTTTCTTATGTTTTTCTCTATTTTTATAATAAAAAGAAGCCATTTTTATATTATGATAGCACATAATACCACCACATAAACGTACATAGAACATAAAGACATAAACGTTATAATTACAGATTTAATTAAAAAACTGCATCACTAACGATTATATAGTAACGACGATCAGCATCGGAACTTTTTTAAGCTCAGGTAGGTAATTCAAATACATTGTTTATGGTTTGTATTAAAATGTAATTTCCGTTCACAAACGTAATTATCATGACTAAGACTAGTATAATTTGCATTTTGATTATCAGGAAAATAACACCTTTTAAACTCCTATTAAGTCTAGGTGCTTGTGCAACTAGTGTCTCAAGAATATGGTAGGTTAAGTAAAGTAGTATAGTAATTATCTGGAAGCGGAGGAAACAACATCCTATCCATATCTTAGTCCGTTGTGGCGCACTTATGCACTGACAAAGCATTAATCTGAGGCAGGACGAAATCCACGCAAATGAAGCCGGGAACCTCGCAGTCAACAAAATCCTGGCTTTTCTCAAAGCTATTAAAATGGGAAGGAGTTCGTAAGGACAGGTCTAACACGTAGAGGCCCGTTTGATACACTTCAATGTATGTTTTACGGTACATGGCGGATACAACTCTCGAATACACTATAGGTGCATCCTGTGAACGTACTGCAAGTAGGACGTACCTACTAAATGCAAAGGGACTATTGTGGACGTAAAATATTACTGTATAACGGGCATATGGGGACAGACTCTTATCCGCAAATTATTTTTGTGTTTTTTATTTTGTAAACCTGACAAACAGGCGGACGGACCACTTGATGGTAAGTGGTCACCGTCGCCTATGCGTCGTCAGTGCGTTGCGTTTATCGAGAACAATCAGGATTGAATACTTTGTGTGTCCTCCAAGGCGTTACAGAACGTTAAAGATTGTTAAATAACTTATAGCTAAATTGTAAACATCCAACATATGGGTTAGTCACTAATCATCCTTTGGAAAGTTTTAGGCCATAGTCCACCGTGCTGGCTAAGTGGGTATCGTATAAAATAGCATATAGCAGCAGTTACTGCCTTGTGATCTGAAATTGGTGTCCTGTGTTTGGGTTCGAATCTCAGCATGCAACTAAATTTTTTCGAAGTCAAGTGTATAAATATATCACCTGCTTTGCGGTGAAGGATAACATCGTAAGGAAACATAAAAAGCTTAAAGTGTCCTATAGATACATGTGCTTAAATACATGTGAAGTCGACTAATCGGCACTTGTTCAACGTTGTGAACTATTGGCCTAAGCCCTTCTTATCTCTGAGAGGAGTCTCGAACCTAGCAGTGGGACAGTGGGATAATGATCATACAGTAGAGTTATGGAGTATGACTCCAGTGTAGAGAGAAACGTAAGCAGTAGTGAAACATAAAAAACAAACAGTCGATTGAACATAAAATATGCAGCTGTGTTGCCCTACTGCCTCCGATTATTGGCCATCCAGACTAATCTATTCCATCATATTCTATCGCCCGATATCGATAGCTTGTCGAATCTAGTTTATAATAACGAGATAACGTTCGTTTTAAATCACGCCGGATGCAGTCGATATGCAACTCTATCACGTAATACCCTTTGCGATAACTCGAATGCAACATATCCATTATTAGAATATTGGTTTGATCTGGTCCGCGTTAAATCATTACGAAAGCGCAATCAAATTTTCGTATGTACGAAACATAAGAGTTCGAACACTTATGCAACATGTAACCTAAATATCAATTATGATAAAAGACGCGCGCCAACCATTTATCCATAGTAATAATTATTCCTATCCGTTGGCAAACCTGACTATGTTTTTATCAACCGCGGGTAAATGGTAATTTCAAAAAAATTCTGAACTTTTCTATTGACGCAAACTTATAGACACTTTTCCATATTTTACTATTTTAATTAGATCCGTTATGTAGATTGAGAATATTATTGTAGAGTTACAAAAACGGTAAACTTCATACTTTAATTACTGTATATACACTAACGAAGCTGGATGTCAGGCATAGTATGGCATTATTAAATTTTTAAGTAGTCATTATAATTTAAAATATGTTGTTTATTTATACCGCATCATTTGCTGTAGCAAGCTATGACAGGAATTTTGCACCCACCTGGAAACGTCCTAATATGGACGGTACAGTTTTTGCCCAGGTACGCGCCCAACATTCGGCCTTTAAATAGTTTAAGAGCATCTGTTAACTACATAGCTACGTGGATATAAAAATAGTACTCACTCTGTATCTACAATGTCGATACAACTTGCAAGCGTAACGTAACTTCGTAACCGGAACGTATCTAGTTACGAGCTTTATAAGAAACACGATTAAGACGACACCCACAGGAGATAATAAAGATCAGTTCGTTGAATGCTTACAAGTGTAATATTTTCTTTTAAACTGTAATATTGTTAGTTGGCAATAAACAGAGTACCATTGTTCTTAGCAGCACTTAACTAAATGCTTCATTAGTAAATCGTCGGAAACGCTGTTACAATAGCCTCCTGTTTTCACTACAACTCTAGCCGCCAAATTGCAAAACTAAATTAAACAAAGCATTTATTATTTAACTCTATAATTGCCAAACACGACTACTAAGTAGAAAAAAACTAAGTTTTTTCATCATTAAAGTTACTTTGGTAATAAAGCAATGCCTAATCGCTCGACAAAGTACTAAGGCTTCTATATCTTAGTTATGAGCCCACGGACGAGGCGGGCGGTTACAAAATCCAATTAAAAGCAGGAAGAACTCACATGCATCATGTGTGTAATGAGTGTAGTCCAGGAAGGCCACCACTACAGGAGCATGACGTCGTGGGTCACGCCCGACGCTGTGTTTATGTTTACACCGGTTAATCACTCCGAGCGGTAGTCGTGTAGCCACACGCGCGGTTCGACAAGGACTGGCGAGCGTAGTAGACAGTAAAGTGCCCATACCCAGTATCTGCGCCCGCGCAGCCTATGTGATGGAATATTCACGCTATCAACAACCTGCGAATGGATACTATAAACTGGACTGTCTGGATATTATAAGGTAAATTTAGTTTAAAACAAAAATGTTAGCAATTAATTTATTATTATTTGAAGATGTGCGACAGCTGCAACGAATTAATTTTGGATAGGTTTTCATTGCATAAAATTTACATTTACATTTAGTACATTTTAGTACAATATTTTAATACATAATGGAACTTTAATTAAATGTAAACAATGAATTAAGTTATAGAATAAGACCTATCAATCAAGTCAGTCAAATCCAGCGTATAACTTTATTTATGGATTTCAAATAAAGGTGTCAAGACTATTATAAAAATATAACGGAACAATTTCAGCAAATTTAAGAAATTTTTTTAACTCTTTTTTTTGTCTTATTATGTTTGTTCTTCAGTCACGCAAAAACTGCTTAATGGATTTAATGGGACTTTCACAGTTTGATGTATATGGTTAGACTTAAAAACTTCGTTATGTTTCAACAAGATCACTATCACAGATTTGACCTCTCTTGCGTGCGCCTAAATAAAGGTACGCGTTAGGTTAATTGAAATGGTCCTCTTTTTTTCTCACACTTAAGCGGTGACAATGTCGCAGGCGACAGTCTAGTTCATATTTATGATTATTAGGTTAAAATAAAAAAAATATGAGGTTAAACAATTATCGATGTTTCGCGATAGTGCTTTTGACGAGTATAACGCGACGACAATCGATGTCGCCGGTTGACGTGCTCGTGCGCATTACGCGTGCTCGTCGGATGAGGCGGAGGCGTAACCGTATCTGGTTGTAGTTATGGAAGACGGAAAAAATGTTTCATAACAAGCTTGCTTAGACCAGCCTCGTAGATTAGATTCTGATAATGTAACAGTATTTAAGCATATAACAAGCAGGCTCTGATATAGCAATCAATGCATAAACATTGAGGAGACTGATATGTAGTAAAAATAATATAATCCAAAATTCTAGCCTTTGTATTTTAAAATTACGTATAATATTACATACGTATAATATTATTTATATAACTAATCGTAATACTGATGACGAATATCATTTTTTTTAAATTACCATTTGAATACAAAAGTACAGATACAGACCGTACTTGATATTGTAATCTATCAAAAATATATGAATAGAAGAACATGTCCAAAAGATAATCGGATATCCGATTTTCTATTACATAATCAGTATATTGTGTAAATAAAAAAAAATATTGAAGATTTCCGAACGCTTTAAAATTCCTTAACACATGCCTATCGTAGACATTGTTTCAGTACTTGTATCAGTACTTGACAAACTTGTTTTTACTTGTCTTGTGTAAAAACATTAAGTATAAAATGTACTCATAATTGGTCTGTCGTCAATACTTATACCGTAATAGATTGTAATTGTGGCGGACTAAAAGTATTTCATAATAATCTGGACATGGCTTAGATCAGATTCTGATTACAACTGTACTGTTATAAAAGCGCATGACTTAAGATGAAGTCGAATCAATACCATAAACAAAATAAATTCGTTATAACTTGTCACTTAATAATTGCTAATTAACGAATGGATAGTTATAATCTTAAAAACGATTTATCAATAGTCGATCAACTTTAGAACTCCAGCCTTTGAGACTCCATTTAGAACATCTATAGTCATGTACGATGATCAGATTAGATCAATTTGATTAAGTACCTGGGTAGTTTTTTACAAGCTTTTCATTCATTTGTATTCTTCGAATGTCTTTTCGGTTCAAAACTGGATACAATCCAGTGTATCACAGGAATGGTACCATGGAGCTGATCTGATAATAAACCCGAATGCTGTCCATAACAAAGTTTCATCCAAATAAGACAGCCTCATGTATTACGTCTCTAGTTGATCAAGGTCTGATCATAGACGTAGATGCATAGGCATAAATGTTGAGGCTTTTTGAAGTTACCTCGACATGTACAGCGGCAATAGGTGGTGACTAAAGTCTATCGATGAAGCCGAAGACTTCAGCCAGTTTAAAGATTTTTTATGCCATTATTTAAAACAACACAGAGCAATCAGGCAGATGGACCACCTGATGGTAAGTTGTCACCGTCGCCTATGGGAACAAGGAACATATAACTGTATTTTGCATGTCTAAAAGTTATTAAAATGCAATAAATTTTGTATTTAACAAAACATGTGTATTTTATGTACTTATCCGCAGGTATTACAAAAGTTATATATCATCTTGAATTGAGTTTAATCTTTTATTATGAAAGTTTTAATTAATATTTCAATCGCTTGTATGTAAATACGTATGTATATGTATGTAAATAAATGTAATTAGGTAAAATTTTGCACCTCATTAGATTGTCTGATTGCATTGCAGGTAAGTATCTGAAAAGAATTATGAAACTAGTCGAAACTAAATCGAAACTTTTAATATTTCATAATTCATCTTGAATTGTTGTTAGTCTTGGTGTAAGTTGAAATTAACATTTACAGTTAATGTATGTATGTGGGTGTTATTATTCTGTAATCAAACTAAACAGCACAAATTTATTTTATTTATTAGTTTTGTAACATTATTCTTGCGAAGAAATCAGACAAAAGTTTAATGTATCCTATCCTTTCTATTTTATTATAGCAATTTTTCTATACATATTCGTGCTGATTTCGACAACGATCCAAGGGATTTATTGATAATACTCACACGTTTAAGAACACTGAAGAAGAGAACTATGTAGCGTACAGATTTCTTCAATGTTTTTCTTCAATTTTAACTACAACAGCCAGTGTTAACTAATACGTATGGATTTGTAATTGTAGTGATACATTATACCAATCAAAAATAACTTTTAAGAGATTTATCCAAGTGGATAAATAAAACTAAAAGCGAAATTAAAAAAACGTAATTCTTTGTGTTATTATTACTCAGTTGAAACCTAAGAATGTCAAAATAAATATTTAATGCAAACAACAAAACACACAAAAAATCTCACAGAAGGGTGCTAATAGTTAATGTAATGAAATATATGATTCGAGGCGCACCGGAACACTTTCCAAACTACACAAGATACGTATTAGCGTAATAAGTTAGTGGAATCGTGTCAAACGTATGAGTAATATCGAAACAAAATCTCCAAGCGATTGCAATCAGATCGGCCGATGGGACGAGTCAAGCACTCGTGCGTAATAACGATATTACGATTATACAGAATTGCAACAGTTGACTGAAGTTTTTCTAAATTCTAAATGTATTATCTTATAAAATACTATACACTGAAGATATTTATTAGACATTGATTGATATCGAGGATTTATTTTTGTCCGCCTATTAGTTCGCCAATCACGTAAAAAGAGATTCAAATTCTAACGATCCTCTTATGCTCGTGAAGTTGAGCTTATATGTAAATGCTGTGTTTTTTCACCAATTACGCATACTACTGAGAGGTTAAGCTGTATTTTCACATATTACTCGACTGTTCCGACTTTTTCTGACTTATGGCAATATTAAAATTATCCAATATACTTTTAAACTGCTTTTTGAACTGAAAAATCTATTAAAATGTACTAAGAAATCTGTTCGGCAAATGCACAAAAAAAAATGTTTCAGCTTCAGAGACCACTAAATAAATATTAAATGTATGTATGGTCGTATCAATGCTGTCATCATTGGGATAGGTTACGGTAATTACAATTCTATAATAACATCTTAAAAAAAACAATAGTGACTGTATTGAACAAAAGATTATCTTTTCTAATCCTCCACCAAGTGGAACTAATGGAACATTGGACTAAATGGAGGGATTAAGAACGGAAGCGAGTGTTGTTTTGTATATTGTACGTGGAATAAGCTACCCGAAGTAGAGTATGTCACACCAGTTATCAATCATTACTCTCGGGCCCCTCAGCACGCATAAAAACCATCACGCGAGATCTATTACATGTTCTCATACGCGCTGTCCACACGCCGTTGACCGACATCGCTACTAGCTTAGTACGTAAGACATGGATACACAGGTCTTATTTATGACGAGACTAGCACAACACAATATCATGTAGAACTGTTTTATAGTAAGTTGGAATCGGAGAAAATAGAATCACATCAAGTTATATCGATTTTAAAACAAATGTCTACTTCATATAAGTATGTACTAGTTTGGTTATTTATTTGGTTAAAACTGGATATTGAAAGAAACACAATTATGAGTCACTCAGATGTCTACAAGCTGAATAACTGAAGTTAATTTATAAGCCATTATTGAAGTGCGCCATTCCGCACTTGGCCTGCGTGATTTATTATGGACTAAACCTTCTAATATCTAAGAGGAGATCCAAGCCTAGCAATTGGGACTATAATTGATTGAAGTCAATCAAGATTTACAGAGGTTAAATTATTATCCTATCAGTATTGTTTCATTCCTGCTAAAGGGATCGTTCTTTAAATTGTTTGGTTTCGTACTCGTGATATTGTCTTGCTCAAATACAGGTCTATATGATGATGTAGAATTAAGATTCATTTTAACTAAGAAGAAGTCTGATAGGACTTTGGTCCTAGTTGAAGGTGAATGGCCCTATGGCCATTCACCTATAGTCTGTACTGCAATGATCACATTGTAGCTGTCATGCTAGTTTGCTGCTCTTTTCATATCTGTATAATTAAAATATGTTCGGGTGCAAGACGTTTTATCTGAAGCGATTATACGGTCAGAGTGGGGATCTTATGACAGGGATGGTCGCACCTCCACGTAACGAATAGTAATATTGCAGAAAAGTAATAACAATAAAAATGTTGTTGTACATCGAAGTCATTCGTGATGTAAACTAAACAACTAACGCTAAAACAAACACGTTCACATCAATTAGCCATATTAAAATCATATAAACTCGTGTTGATTTACGTAATATGAGTTGTCTATAATCTGGCTACTAAGTTTCTGGTGTCGAAACTTCCGACAGCTTGCGACAGACTTTTAATAAATATCGGGCGCTTATTTGGTTGTCAACTATGTCAGTTGAATAACGAGTATTATGTAATAAGCTTATAGCTGATAGTATACAATGCGTGAGTGTCAAAAATGATATATGGATTTGGTATCGGTATTCTATAACTAATTGAACGATGCAACGCTTAAATATTTTATTCCGTGACTTATGTTTAACAATAGTTGAGTAATAGTTAATTAATTGAGATGAATATTCTCCACTAACTTAACTCATATCATGGTTCTGTTGAGCATGTATTTCTTAATGTAATTTGACCCCAATAAAGTTGACGTGAACCAGAGAACAGAGCTAGTCGTTGCTGTGACAGAGTAACCTGAATTCACCGACCCCGAGTGTGGCTGATTGAATTAAACCAGTTAAATTATATCATAGACCGTCTGTCGTCAGTAATTCGATTTATCCATCGTGAGCCACGCTTCAATAGAGAACCACAGAGACCGAATTCTTTAAGAAAAGTATTTTAAGACAATACAAAATATATATATTATATACTTGTATACTTGTATATAATATAATATAAACATTAGAAAATCAATTTGTAAGGATATAATTCGCGTA
Organism: Doberes anticus; assembly: GCA_018250115.1. Classification (NCBI taxonomy): domain Eukaryota; kingdom Metazoa; phylum Arthropoda; class Insecta; order Lepidoptera; family Hesperiidae; genus Doberes; species Doberes anticus. The sequence goes on from DWKW01000574.1 coordinate 10,537, forward strand.
AAATAAAAGCTGTTTAAAATAGTAAGTAAAGTAATAATAAAATCATAACGTTATTAATTGATGCTTAATATTAGTTTTTCGTCTTCGCAAATCGGTTATGTAAAGTGTTTTTACAACCTAGTTTAGATAAGAGTGTTATTGCTAGTATTTTGGTTTCATTAAATGAGTAGCACGAGCATGGAGGTATGATTCAGTGGTCACTGCAGCCCATAGACTTCCACGTCTATCCTCAATTAGGTAACCCCCATCTGAGGTCGTACGTGGATGCGTTGCTACTCCCGGGTACAAGATAGAATGCCATCTGACTAAGAATAGTCTATCTAACCTCCCCTTCAATTAAAGACAGTAGAGCGAGTGTAGTGCAGTGCCCATCCTATTGCACATACTCTACTACCATTAAATACCAAGTATCAAATATACTAAACGCTAAGCTCGTAAGAAAAAATATTGCTACGTTGGTTATATTCAGTACGTGCAAGTACTCACACATAAACGTTCACAAAACATGTGTCATATCCAAACGGGTAAAGCGAAGTAGGTAGTGGTACAACCGCTGAATCGACGATAGGCTATTAATGCAAATTTGCTGTATTTGCAATCGACACCCCGAGCTTCCTATTGTATAGCAACTGCACCTAATTGCTTACTAAGCTAGCATCGGACGATTGCTTTTAGGTCACGGTGAGGCGACGATGAATGGCACGTGTAATTTTCATTGCAAGCCTTTACAAATGTTTCAAGTATAGTTCATAATAGTAAATTCATAGATTTCTGTATCGTTTCATGGATCAATTGGTCTTATATTGCTGTCACCGTCTTTTACTTAAACCTTAAAACAAAGTTCTAAGATAACCCTATCAGCTACTAAGTGTACCTACATAGAGGAAATTAAAAAAAAATCTGTGGCGATATTAAAAATTTGTGGTTACATATTAACCCGACATACCTACTTGACGAATAATTTCATTTCAGTTTTTCTATTCCTTGCTGCTTTTAAAGCGAAATTTTAAAGCGAAATTACTTACTGAATAATGTCGAGTCTGTATGAACTATAAAATATAAGTAAACTACAAGTAACGGGCACGCAATAACGAGAAACGAAAATTACATTTTTCGAAAATAACTGAGATTATAACTATTTGTAATTTAAGCAAGTGACATACAAATGTAAATGAACCCAAGCAAAAATGATGAAAAAAAATCTCGTAGAATAAAACATAGTTGAAAAGTTTCAACAGAGTGGTGGTAAATAAAATAGCATTGGTTTGAAATATTGCGGTTGTCACGATGGTTGGGAAATATTCAGTGTCACGAAAAAGAGAATGAAACTTTTAAATTAGCTTTTTCTAATGGAACCCAAATAGTTCTATTAGAAATATCGAGCAAAAAACTGAAATGGAAAGCCTATAACCTACTTTTCAAAATAGAAATGACGCTGAATCCATATTAAATTTGTATGAAATAAATATCATCAACGACAACCCAATCACCCAACCCACTGCTGGCTATTAGTCGCTTTTCAGAGATAAAAAAGGGTTGGGCCATAGTCTGCCACACTGACCAAATGCGTTTGCAACATGGTGTACTTCACATGTCCTTTGTTAACATCATGGAAAACTCTCAGGCATGCAGGTTCCCTCGTGATGGTTTCCTTCACCAAAAAGCAGGAAGTAATTAATCTCTATTACGCATGTAAATTTGAAAAATTAGGGTATTCGAAATCGGACTAAAGCAGGAAGATAATTTCAAACTAGGCTTAATAGAAGTAATCTGCTGCAGTGTGCGAAATATGTACAGGTACTTTTTACGTCAAAAGAATAGCAAATGAGCATGCAAGCCGTTTAGTTACAAGTCACAGCTGCCTATGGACATTCACGTCCAACCATAAATTATAAGACCCAAGGTCTATCTGTGTCAAACGTAGATGCGTTGATACTTCTGATGACTTGTTTGAATGCATCGTGGTCTTAAATGATTAAACAACAGTATGAAAATAAATATGGTCGTTTCTTTCTAAGATGGCGAGCATTCACAAAAGTATTTCTAATATTGAAGTAAAACTTAATTGACCTAGATATATACGGTACAGTACCGTGTACAAATGATTTAATATCAGCAGCATCATAAATTTAAGCAGGATTCCATGAAATGGGTCATTCAATTTAAAAGGAGTTATTTTTGAATTATCCAATTTAGCATTCTTGTACCCATTATATGAATGAGTCTGAGCCCTCCACGAGTGGGCGTGCGTGTTCCGAAGTGCAGACGGCGCACGCGATTCGCTTAGTTCTTGAATAGCTCTTTATGCTAAATCACCTACTTTATCTATTGTTCAACAAACCCGTTTCGCCCTACCCTGCCTTACTTTGCATTATTTAAGACAGTACATCTTTTACCATCTTTCACTGCATTGCAATTTTATTAACCGCACCTGAACCTTCTCTGTTACAATCACTTGATTTCAAAGATTCTTGTCCCACTGACCCTATTGTTTGCTTTTGTCTACCATAATGAAACCAACCAGAACAATGACTATCAGATATACAATGAAAAGAAGAGATTAAGCTTAGGTGTAATGTAAACGAATTAAGAGGTTATCTCGATCGCCGCTTATACCTACTTTCGTTTTCGGCAAAGGAAATCTTAGTCATAACCGGTACGTCTCCGTTGTTTCTTAATTAATATGAAAGGCTATCCAAACTGGCTACTTATATATTTCATTTGAGATTAACACACACCGTCCATTTCATATTTCACGTAACGATATGACACACGTCTTTCGACAATTTTAATTTAGACAGTAACGACCAATATCCTTTCACCATTACCGTCACCGGTAGGAATACTGAATTCAATAAGGCATATTTATTCATATTCCTTCACACGTGTACCGAAAGTTCTTTAACTTATTATTCATGTCGCTTCATATCCCTTGCCTCGAGTAACGACACCGCTTTCTCCTATAAATACGAATAACTCGATAAACAAAAGCGTGAAAAGTCAGTAGCGAGGAAGGATTTAACATAGTCACGTTCTTTATAAATAGATGTAATGTTGTAGGTTTATAAATAACTATACAGTTATAGGTGTATAAATAACTGTAAAGGACTTAGTTAAGAAAAACAATGTAAAATGAAATATATACGGCGCGGAGGCTGTTAGCGGCTGAAACTAAACGTCGATCTCTCATCTTCGATCTTAATTGTATAAACTCCTCAGGTGTTGCTGATGGCCGTATGAGACCTCGACTACTTACTATGAGATGGCTCGAATGCTAGTTTCAGTCTTTAATACACAGAAATTGTATCTTCAGGCGATGTTATTGTTCACTGTTTGAAATAGGCCTCTTAAGACGCGCTACGAACTCTGTTGAAGTCCTGTATTCGGCTCTACGAATCCTTGAAGAAAGGTAGATTCTACTAGATTGGCGTGACGCCCTCTCGACCCTAACAACTACTCTTGACAGCTAGAACAATACGTACACAGTAGGTATGGAAAAAAACTATAAACCGGTTGCTTTATAGGACAACCCTAAAATTTCGCGCCGTATGTTTATTAAATACATTACAGTTAATTACACACTAAACATACAAACATCTGGCCGGACGTCCATCAAAAGGTCTATCAAAAAAGTCAGAATAGCTTTCTTAGAAGCTTTCTTTAAGCTTTAGAAAAAACCGGGATCCGATGAAACTTAGACTTCCTTTATTTTTAAGTAGTAAATAAAATAAAAACTTATCTTACTTCTTGAGTTTACCTGGCTACCTATCAAACGTTAAATTTTAATATGAATATCAATTTTTTAAGTTGTATGTCGAGTGAGTATTGAATACAAATAAGGAAATAAAGCACGTCGACAAAATAAAATTTGATAGTGGAAGTGGTTTAAGCTTATAATAAAGCCGTTGATCCTCATCATCATGCTGGATAGATGCGCGCGCGCATTACCATGCGTGTGAGGTTGCGCTGCCCCGGCGGTAATATCGATTGTTTACAGGCACACATACACCGTTTGTATCTGGTTAAGTTTATTGATATAGTAAAATAGCCTTTACTACATTCATGATATGGCTTAAGCAGCATTCGCATTAGTGGTATTTATTGTGGTGTTATGGCCACACGGACTGACAACGATATGCCCATTTCAGGAGTTCAGTCACGATCTTACGCACTAGCAAGCGCTTTAGAGCGGAATATCGACGTTGACCGATGGTTATGACGTTGGAATAACTTTGAATAGAGTAATTAAGTCATGAATACACAAAGCGTTATGAATAAAATTATGAATGATTTAAACCGCGTTTTTATTAGCTCGCTATAAGGATTTTTTGTATTTTAGGTACAAATTTTGAAATCGATTGTAAACTGACTTTCCCATGAGAAAGAGACTTGTCTGTAAACAAAGTTCTGAACTGGATGACAATACTATATTAAATAAGTGTGAAAAAAGTTTTTTTTTATATTAATGTTATTATTGAGTTTAATGACTGCAGATATAACTTTGTTTTTCTTAACGTCACTATATGAAGTATAAATTCATTATTGTTTACGACATTCGAGTTTTATAGGAATTTCAATTTATTTAAACAAGTGTTTGATCGTAAACGTTATGTTGTTATGTGCAATTTTGCATAAAGTTCAAACGAAAAGGTTATTAAAAGCAATTATTTTCCTAATAAACTTCTTATTACTTAGTATAGAAGTATTTCATTTGCAATTAAATTTTTATAATACTATTAACATGGAGAATGCACTTGAAAATAATGACTTCAAATTGTCAAATTATGGTTCGTATTCAAACAACATTTTGAGTTATGCCGTATTAAATGTTTAGTAATAGGATACGTGCAAGTTCGTAAAAAATAGAAAAAAACAGAACAAAATATATAGCAAGCGAGCATGCGCGCCACCTGATTGAGTGGTCACTGCATCCCATGGACATCCACAGCAAATCTTAACTAGAATCCTATCTCAGGTTGCTGTGGATGCGTTGCTACTCCTGAGGACTAAGTTGAAATGTCTCCTATCCGGTGTCTTTAATTTTGATTTAATTGGCTTAAATAAAACAAAATTCCCGAAATTTATCGAATTAATCGAATTTCTCGAAAATTATTTTCAAAGTTTTCGAAATTATGTGCGAAAACATCGTGAGGAGACCTACATGCCTGAGAATTTTCCATAACGTTCTCAAAGGCATGTGAAGTCTGCCAATCCGCACTTGGCCAGCGTGGTGGACTATGGCCTATGCTCTC
>DWKW01000575.1:0-15786 GCA_018250115.1 Doberes anticus
CAGAATGCACTCGACGACTGCAAATTGCTTTTAATCCACTTCATAGATGGCGCTCACCGACAAACGACTCACGGACACTTCAAATATCTGCAGTCCAAATAAGAATCAACTCTATCACCATGCTGTAAGATTTATTTTTAATTAAACGGCGAATAACTTTAACTTCAATTTTAGAATGCAATTGAAGTTCTAATAAAGATCTCGAGTGATTGCTCGTTGTAACGGACACTCGACACTCGGTGCTCGCCACTCGACACTAGGCAGGCACTGGTCTCCACTCTGGTGTATTGTTTTGTAAGGAACTCCTGCAGTCATTAATTTTATTGACGAATTAATTGGACTCGAGAGGTTTTCTTTGATTTGTACCAAAAAATTGGGTATTCGAATCAAATATTATTAAAGTGAAATAACACATGATAATGAAAGAAGTAAACAAGTTCGATACAAGACTTACTAAACCAAGCAAAACAATGTGATCGTTAATCGTCTCTGTCTATACCTCATAAGAAACTGAAATCTTTAGGATAAAATTTAAATCCAGCAGAATCGAACTATACAGCATTGTCCTCCGGCACTTAAGTGTAATATTCTCAAAAATACGACTTCGTCGAGAGCCATCCGATTGGCAAATTGTAGACGTTTAATTCGTCGGCCAATTTGAGCGCTCTTTGTGCGAATGGACTCATTTGAGAATTATGAAATTACGCCATTTTCGCCTTCTCCTACAATGTCTTTTTATTAGCGCAATGCGGCTCGACTAGCTCAATTTGTTTCTATTCTACAGCACAGAGACTCGAAATGCAACTCTATGATTTAAGCAGTAGAGTCGAGGTTTGGTTGTTGGGTTCGTGTAGCGCAAACCACGTATGCGTAATTGCTTTTCATTACGGCACCATTGTAGTGGAGAGCGACAAATTGCCGGTGATTACGCGATAAAAAAATTAAAAGTGCACGCGCCGAGATTCATGCACTTGTTTACAGCGTGAATTTTCTTATTGTATGTAAATTGCCAAATTTTAACAAACCATATATTAAGGACTTTAACTGTGAATTCTTTCTATGCACCACTTTCAGAATTCAGTGATCGGATGTGCTTATAGATGAGCGATGATAACCCGGTGGTGTTAATGAGCCCTTCTTCTCCCTACGTGGAGGATCCGTCCCAAATCCCATGGTCTGATACGTTGTGCGAGTACAGTTCCCATCTCTGGGCCAGGGCACAGCAAGCCCTCAGCTTGGGAAGAGTTATTGAGTACCTTTATCCTGTTTGCGAAGGCTTACTACATTTTTAAAAATCTACGTATAATTATTTAACACAAGCATTGACGGAGCAGGGATTTTGATAATTTCGTTTTAGGGTAGTCACCAATCCAGGTCAATTATTTTTTGTATAATAACAGAATAGCAAACAAGCATGCAGGCCACCTTATTGCATTGCTGCGAGTGAAGACTAAGTTACCCTTCTAAGTTAACTACTAACTATAGGTACCTTTCGAACCGAAACACATCAGTTCTTACACTGCTCCTTTACAGTAGAAATATATACTAGTGGTGCAGTTTGACTGTGCATCTTTCTTGTTTCGAAAAGCACATATAGTAGTTTTCTAGCTGGGTAGTAACTAGTCAAGGATTATTACAAAAAAGTCCTGGCTCATAGCGTATTACCAATGTGCAGTGCAGTAATATAAAAAATCCGATGTTCAGAAAATGCAAAATATACATATGTCGGAAGTCAAATCTAGTTTTTAAAAAATCTAACGATTTCATGATGTTTGTTTGTGCAGGTGTGGTTCCAGAACCGACGCGCCAAGTGGCGCAAACGAGAAAAGGCGCTGGGCCGTGACCACGCCCCTTTTCTGCACCACGACCACGGTAACTATAACACAACATTTACACAATGGAAAGACTGTATTCTACAGAAATACAGCTTATCTGCTTGCAGACCGCCACAGTGTGGAACTATCAATGTCTATTTTTCCTGATAAGTATAATAGGAACTATTCAAGACAAGAGGAAAAGGCATTTTCTAGGTGAGATTTCAGTTAAATACGAACCAAGTGAGAATAGTTTCAGTCGTAATGAGGCGGTGCAATGCAGTCGCGAAACTGAACCTACATATAACCGCCTGCGCAACATGCTCACCGCCCTAACCGGCTTATCTTTTATGACGGAAACTGCACGGAGAAAAAAATTATACTATAGCAACAAACTTGTATTTTTACCTTAACCATGGTTGTCTAAAAGATGATGTAATTAGACATTAAATTTACCCTTTGTATCCTTTAGTTTAACAGGTTCCCTGTCCGATGAATATATGATTCATACCCATTAAAAAAAAAGCAAAATGTATTTACTACATAAAATATATATGTTTATTTGTTTTATGCCTGTTTTTTTTCAGTATCTAAAGTATTTCAGTATCTACCGAGAAAATCTTAAATCCGTTAAAAATCTGAATCCATCATCGATTCATGATCGAATGATGATGATTTTGTTCACCTCGTGTCAATACAAAAGATAAACGATTACCAAATTTCGTGTCACCTGATAGCGCTCTGCCATATTGCGCGAACCCACCATCAATCACTAACTGGCTGGTGTGTGGGGCGGACAGAAAACTTGGTTACGTGGGATGTTTCGATTCTATAGGATTGCTTAAATTGCTAAGGAAATGACGACATACGATACGTCGTCATTTCATTAAGGCATTTTAGCTGCTACGCATTATAAGACATTGTCTTTTGATTTGATTTACGAGTACATTTGTTTTACTTCACATTATTTTTTCACTGTTTACCTTCACCGTTAAAGCGAGTGATAATTAATTTCTAATACGCACATAATTTATTAATTGTCACAAATAATAATTTAGAAAAATAAATCAGAGGTGCGTGCCGGGATTTGAACCTACTCACCGAACCGGGAGGTCGAGATTCTTAACTACTGTATGGTTCAGTTTGAATTTCAGATTGTAAAAAAGAGCTGAGATGTAATAAGCATTTAAAAGCCAGTAATCAAAAAGAGTATTTAATACACTGCAGGTGTGGTGTCGCTCGTTATACATACGACTGATCAAACTTATTTAGTCCGTGTACACGTGTACGTGTACGTGTGTAAAATTCATCGTTGTACCACGCGAAGTATTGAAGTATGTAATCTATCGGCCGATCGGTAAAAGCACGGACGCCCGGACGCGCCAGTTGTTTAACGATTGCCGATAATTGTCGATAATTACCGATCATTTGCCGATGTGTATCGCCGTGACACATTAGCGCCGTCGAAACGGAAAATAATTTGCTTTCAACGATGTTTATCGGGCGTTTATGATACACTGGTTATTATATTTTGTAATAGTAGCTGGAGACACTAGCATGAAATGCTTCATAGGATAGATGATCGTTTTAAACACTAAATACATATAACTAAGAACAAAATACATATTATTAATTATCGCTCAACACGATTAGAAATTCATAATTTTTTTATTATGTCATCAATATATCGTACACTGTAAAATGGGCAAACCACAAATGAAAATAGTGAATTAGCAATAAAATCCTGCTTAGTGCCAGGATAATAATTTACGGTCGACGACAACGTGTGAAACCTAATGGTCATAAAATATTCATTAAATTAAGTAAAGTCTCATTTAGTTAACTGTTCTCGACATGTGAAATTGTTGTTGTATTATTCCAATAATTAATTAAATTATACAATTTAGTAATATCATCATTGAATTGCAGAGTTATTATTCAAAAAAAGATTTAAAGCAAATCATTTATTTAAATAATATAATATTTTTTTAAATGTTGCTTATCTACCTTAATTAGTAGGTGCAAATAATTCTAATATTTTAGATCCTTTTCATTTCAGACGCATTTTGAAAAATAAAGTAACTGGTAGTTTTATTTGAAATTGTACTATAAATATTACATTAATATAGTTATAGCTGCACTAACAACAATTGTGGTTAGCAAATCAAAAGTATTTGCTGTAGTACCATCAGTGGTACTATCTAATGATACCATACCAAAGTAGGCAACAAATCAAGCATTTTATGTGCTTACTAATTACCATTTCCGTTACGTTCGTATGTCACACTTCCTACACGATTCAAAGGTGACAATAAAAAAGCGATTTTAAACGATCTGTTAATAGATAAGGAATTACACGTAAACGATATCGGGAGGGCGTTGGAAGGGGTCGTTAGCACTAATGCGAATATAATAAGCGAGGGACGTATAAGTGACAACACTGCTGTCACACCGATACAGGAGAAACGATATTTTAGACAAACGTTGCGATAAAACTATATGTAAATATGTACGAGTAAGCAAATGGAATCTAACAAAAACTTATTAATACATTAGCGGTCATATTTTTTACGCAACACGATAAACTGTCAGAAAAATGTATAGCGCAATAATCTCAAACTCTTTTGAAAATCCGAGTGGATGGATGAAAAAATTAAAAAAATGTAGTCTTAAATGCTAAACTATATCTATCTCGATTTAAATCTCGACAAATTTGAAAAAAAAAAAAACATATTGCTTTATTTTGATACACCGTAATAGGTATACAAGCATAAAAATGACTTTTTTGCTTTTATCTTTTATATCTCTCGGCATAATTTTACGTTTTAACCAGTGGGTATCAATATCTCCCGTATCATTGATACGAGCAGCGTTGACACGTATTCATAGTTCTACAAACGCTACGATCGCAGTGAAAACCACATTAGTTATTGTGTCCATTGTAACGATGAAATATTCCTGGTTTATTTTATGATGCTCGATTATCTCATTGTAATATGATATTCGTACTAAATTTTCTCTGCGTATTGAAAAATAAACATTTATTGATAATAGTGGTTAAAATCTCTATCTCTGGCACTCGTAGGTCGGGGTTGGAATCCCAGGATCCACCTTAAATTTTACGAAGTAATGTATGTGTTAGGTATAATTTATCAACTGCTTTAACGGTGAAGGAAATTAGCGTGAGGAACCTGTATGCCGGAGAAAATTGTCCACAATGTTATCAAAGGTCAGAACAATATCTGGAAGGTGGAATACCACACTTGGCCAGCATAGCAGACCAATATAGGTATTGGTTTTAGGGATTAGGATACCTTTCACATGCGGTGGTGAGATGTTCTCAGTAGTGGGACAGTAATAGGTTGATGGTGATTATCAAAATTCAATTACCACCAAAATGTGCGTTTAGTTTTAAAATGATAAGTGGGAAAAATAACAAATTGCGTAAATCGTGTCCGAAAAAATGACAGTATGATAAATAGTTTGGCTATTTAAATAATTGAGCAACCCTCAATGCAAACAAGCAAACTAAAAGGGTGCGGGCAGGTGTGGGCCGACAACGAGTGGCTTTGTTTCTAGGGGCAGTGTCGGTTAATGCTGTGTGTACGAAACACCTTGACTTTTTGCTTTCCTGGTAGTTCAATAAAAGTTATGTTCAATTTCCTTGAATGTTATTATATTCGTTCCAAAAATACATTACGTAAAACACTATCTTTACATATGTGCATGCATACACGGCTACACATTCCGTTCAAAAATAGTCACTTAGCTTCCTTTCATCTCAGAAAGTCGAAATCTAATATAAACGCGATTTTCAAAAATCGGACTGAACTCAATCTTTTAAAAAATCTCAGTACTTATAATGGGTACTTCAAAATTAAAAAATAAGATTTTTAACAAAAAAATTAAAAATAGCATTTTAAATCTCGTAAATGTATAATTAAATTTATTAACAAAAAAAATAATGCTTTTGTATTGGAAGTTGGTTTTATTGGGAAAACTACGTATTATAAAACAATTGTATTTTATATCTACCTGAATGCGGGAAATAATATTTTTATAAACATTATTTTATAAATAATGATCGAAAGATCGATGAGAATACTAATAACCCATTATTTATTCAAAATGTAATTTATTCGTTGTGTTTTAACAAAAGTTGCCATGTTAAAAGTTGTCAGCGTAAAACTACTGCGACGACTTATTCTTTGTATTTCTAGAGAGAACCTAATTGTTGACTATAGGTAACACAATATTAACCTCTACGTTTAATTGACAGGTGTTGGCGAGTGGGGCGGCGGAAGCGTGGGTGGTGGTGAATGGTGGGCGCTGGGACTGGGCGCGCTGGGCGGTGTGGGCGTGGGCGTGGGCTCAGTAGGCGGATTAGCGCCGGCACCGTTGTGGCACGATGCGCCACCGGCTGCTGCCTTCAGAGCGCTGCTACATAGGTAAGAGCCTGGAAAATGTCTGTAAGCTGCGGCATTGGTATTTCATGTAGCGTAAAGGAATTTGTAAGAGTTAAGTGAAATCTAAAAGCAGGTTAAAACTCTTATTATTAGGTAAACCTAATAAATAAATAAAACTATGTAGGTACATATATGTCCAAGCTTGGGCTCTTCCACCATCAATATACTAAGAAGTTGACAAGTGAATAATTTTCATCCAGGTACGTGTTGGCTCTGCCGCCCGCCGCGCCGCTGTCCCCCGCGCCGCGCTCGCCGTCCCCCCCGCGCTCGCCCGCGCTGCACGACCGCTACAGCCGCGTGCACACGTAGCGACACCAGCACGCACAACAGCACGGACACAAGCGAGGACACCAGCACGGACACCAGCACGCACACCAGCACGGACACCAGCACCACTCGAACTGATCATGTGTTTACATCACATTGGCATTCATCGTTCCACTTCTGAATGTAGGTCTTTCGCTAATCGCATCTGCCATTCCAAAATCGTTGTTTTTAAGCACGATTATCAAGCCATAATCATTGAAATCTTCAGCAAAAATAGATTAAAAAACCAGTGTTGATTACGCTACTTTTTGCCGTTTACTACTTGGTCTCGTGTACTGATAGAAATATTAAGAAGATGATATTGTGAAGACGATTTATCAAAAAGGGTGGTATCTATTATAGGGCGGGCGATTATTTTCTTATAATAAGAGTGTGTATTAAAAATCGATATTGAGTCGATACGAGTACTATGCGGTTTAATTAACAAAATGGCAAATTATCATAAAATTGGTTTGCAAACATTACAGACACTCCGCTCCGTCAATAAAATCCGAGTCAATTTTAAATCTCTGACAATTAGAAAATCATCATTAACGGACACGTGTAGCTTCCACGCTGTATAACTTTTAATTAACTTAAGTCAAGAAAACTACAAGTAAGCGGTAAGTTAAATGAATCAAATACTTACGAAGTGATTTTGTTTTTACACCACTGCGATCGTAAATGTGGGCATGGATAAAGATGCGTTAACGAAGGCAAGTTCCTAAGAGGTGAATGCTGATTTAGTGATAATCCAACAATGTATAGCACACACGCACACACACACAGAGCACAGAATATAATACTGTTGTATAAATGTGTTTAAACAACAACTGTACCTAAATTTATATTTATAACATAGTCGAAAGAGTGTTTACTACCAACGTGAATTAATGATTTCTGAGGACACTTTTAAATAAGTAATAGTCACCCTATTTTAGCAATTTCCAAATAGATTAAATAACTTGTTAAGAAAAAATATGCATTTGTAAGTAATTTTAAGTGTACACAAATGTTTGATTAACATTTTTATAACTGTAAATTAATATAGCGTATCTTAATTTTTATTTTCGGAATAAAAGAGCCTCAGTTGAATATTGATTTTAACAAACACTTTAACACCCAATTTATTGACTTGCCTATCACAGAGACAATATCAATTATGGCAGATGATTGAGCAACGCCCTTATCCAATCAGCAAATAGATAATTTTTTTTACTTGATAATTCATTCGGTGGTAGCTTCACGAGTACCGAATAGTGTGTTGTATTCTTTGTAATACAAAAGTGAGATCGCCGTCATAAGAAGTTAATTTTGGTGTTTCTATGGCACGTGAGCCCTGTGCCTGTGCCGTGACGTTGTCTGGTGTTTTGTTTGTTTGTTTAAATATTTGTTCTCAATGATCTGAAGTCTTTTTCTATTCTAGCAAGCAACAATTAAAAAAAAAAGTGCCGGCCGAGTAAATTCAAACATTTAAACGTAATAAATTTACTACTATTATTTTTAACAAAAATGAACACCATTTTATTTATGCAGACTGTGCCCATCTATACGATACGCAAACACCTTGGATACAATTCATTGCCACAGATAATTGAAGAAAATTTCAGTCTTTCAACTTTTTTCTAGCTCGTATCGTAGTATTACAATGATATCTAAAGTCAAAGATCAATAAAGGCCTTTCTTTCTCATAATGACTACTTCCCAACTTGGCTTCCCCGGTAAATTATAAATTCGTGTGTGATGCGGCCAGATCTAGTACATTTGAACCTAACGCCCTTTTCTTGAACTATTCTAACCTAACCTAGCCAATTCGAGCAGCAGTGCCCAGATTTAGTACCTACATACTTTTTGAATGAAAAAAATCAGAATATTTGTTTAGGGTTCTTGTTGTTTTAAATCCCCGCTTCTGTCATGTTTACCCGGGGGTGAGCAGTGATTTCGACTGACTTAGATTTAGTAAATAAACATAATTATAAATAATTCAAACTGTAAGAAAATGCTCGAAATGACTCGAATGAATGAAATGCAATCTTATTTTTAAATGGCTGTACTAATTCCCGTAATAGTTGAACGTTTCCGGGCGTGCGCTCAATAAGTGCTAAGTAAGATGCTCACACAAGTTGTTTCACAATGCAATGGACGGTTTACGTATAAAATCCCTACGTGATGATTTTAATGAAGTGCATCGTCCCCTCGACATTGGGCGGCTAAGCCTCTGTGTCGCGCTTAGTCGCTAATGATTTGTTGCACCGAAACTTGTTAATGTTGAATGGTTTTTATTAAACAATATTTCAGCGTTGCTCGATGCGACATATTACATTTTATTGCACATTGACGTATCCGTAGGTGAGCAGATTTATACATTTGTTTTTTTAACTTATTGAATTAATAAATGATAACTATAGCACGACAAAATAATTAAATGTAATAATATAATGAAAAATATGACATTTTAAATGTATATATTTAATGCTAATAAGTCCTTAGGGTCTCGCGGACGTCGGTCGTGTTATAGCGTTGACTGTTTGCGGCAATTCTCTGGCCGACCTTAACGACAGCCCTCTACCCATTGGTGGGCTAAACGAGCCTCTTGGACAGATGTGTATAAAGGATCTTTGCATCGGAACGCCATTACCCTATTGTTTCTATACAAAATGGAAGAAACATGTAGATCTCGGTGAAGTAACATGTTTCTGCATTTGGAGAATTATTTGAGCGTCGCTCGCCCTCTTATTGCTATTAGACCAGATACTCTTAATTGAACACTTGGGGGTGGTCAATCATGTACGCACCAAATTACATCTCTTTCTCTTTCAAAGAATCAACTTACTTTCGAAGTTACTGTTGAAGTTTAAAAAAAAGGGTTTTAAAAAAATCTAATTCAATTATGTATGTTCATAAAGATTGCGTATTGTTTTCAGTATTGTAGTAAAATTCTGTATTAAATTTTTCTATGACTTAATAAATTGGGAAGGACAGTTCAATGTCTGTAGTACATATCATCAAACCATTATTGTTCCACTGCTGGGCACGGTCTTCAATCAGAGAAGAGAGAGTGTAGGCCATAGTCCACCACGCTGGCCAAGTTCGGCTTGACGGATTTCACATGCCTTTGAGAATGTTATGAAGAACTCTAAGGCGTGCCGGTTTCCTCACGACGTTTTCCTTCCCCGTTAAACTGAGTGATAATTAATTCATACTACGCACATAATTCCGAAAATTTATAAAAAAAATATATTTCGAGAAATAGAGGTGCGTGCCGGGATTTGAACCTCGACTCACCACAGCGGGGTCGAGATGCTTAACCTATTACTCACTTCTCTATACTTCATCTTTTTTAAATATCTTAAGGTAATTATTTTTGCAAGCATTTTAATTTATTGAACGTAACGTAACGTAATAGGTACCTAATTCTTTACGATTTTAAAATTTAATTCTGATTATTCTTAAATAATTGAAGTTTAATAATAGTAGCAAACCTTAAGTACTTATTTCCCACCGTGTATAATGTAATATGAAATGTATGTGTAAATAAATTATTGTACATAGTGTACAGAGCAGATTTATTTTTATGTAGAAACAGGCTGATCGTTTATCCGATCGATAACCCGTTATTGTTAATATACGAGTACCTAAATTTCAATGGACGTAAAAATTGGAGTAAGATATGTCAAAAATATCTTCAGTGCAAAATCCTTTGTAGAGTTTTACAAAGTAGACAAATGAACATCAGGGAAAAATAAAATAATAGACTGTTATCGATTCAGTTTAGAAATGTAATAAAAAATTTAATCACTGACTCGCTCTGATGTCTCTGTGTCCCTGAATCGACTTACAACAGTCCGATATACGGTCAGCCTCATAGTTAAGTTGTAGCGTGTTACTGTATTTATTATAGAGTAGCGAGTTTGCAATAATTGTCGCGTAGTCGTGCTAATAAACTAGTTTCCGAACGACGTTGTGGTTTCATTTCGTACTCCTTCACTTGTAATTTCCTATTTATTATTGCTCAATTTTAATAGTACCTACTGTCATTTCGAAATGAAGGAAAAAGCTGTAATATGTTACTGCGAGCTATATTTTATGGAAACTGTGACTGCAAGCAGCCAAATTGATAATGATTACTTATCATTACCAACAACTCATTACAGTCCCACTGTGGGCAGAGATTTCCTTTCGGAAATGAAAAGGTTTAATGTCATGTCAGATTAAAACTTTCCAAGAGAGGTTGTGGAGTCTGTAACTAGGGAGAATAGTGTACTTCCTTAATATGGCAAGATCATACGTAGTCTTTTTTTGATGTTAGCAGAATAGCAAACGAGCATGCAGGCCACCTGGTGTTAAGTGGTCTCTGCAGCCCATGGACATCCACACCTAAGGTTGTGTGTGGATGCGTTGATACTCCTGAAGACTACGTTGGAATGCCTCCCGTCCAGTGTCGTCTGCCTAACTACACCCTTCAAACCTAAACACAGCGGTTCTCACACAGATGCTTTACGGCAGAAATAGGTATAGCGGTGGTGCCGCCGCAGGCGAGCCTTCGACATAAGACTCTAACACCATCAAAAGTCAAGAGAAATATAATTTGTTGCAGTAAGTAATCTTACGGACATCATTTATTTAATAGATACGCCATCGACTTATCACTTGTCATGTGTTTTCGCTACAAGTTGATTCGTTATGCGTGATTTACAACATTCACAAGACATGTGCCTTGACAGTGCTACATTACTCGATCAGAAACAGCAAACAAAATTGTTTGACACATCATCGCCGTGGAAATGGTCACATCGCTTTTTAAACTGATATTATTATGCGTCCGCAATTGCATATCAAATGGTACATTTTTCCCAGTTTGATTCTACACGAGGGGAGCAGTAACTTTTAAAGTTGGAATTAAAAACTGGCGATATTGTTGCCGTTCGAACTATTTATTAAAACAAACAAAAATATTAATCTACCTGCTGTTCGCTCATCGCACAGAATCAAGTGGACGGATTTGTGAAATTCGTGTTGTGTATGGTTGAGTTTTCTACAGCTGTGTAATATTTGAGGTTCCTTTTTATTGTAAAACAGGAATCAATGAACATGCAGGCAACCTATAGTGAAGTGGTCATTACAGTCCATGGATATACGCGGCCAACCACAAATATTGTTGATGCGTTGCTACATCTGAGGTCTAAGTTGGAATGCTTCCTGTCCAGTCTAATCTGCCTAAACATACCCTTCAAATCACACACAACCATTGCTCACACGGCTGCTATATTGCATAAATTGGCACAGTGGTTGTGCCGCCGCTGGCGAGGCATCAACATGAGACTACCGCCATATGGAAAGATAACAAAATATAAGTGTTTGTCACGCGCTGGTTCACTTCCATATTTAACAGGGGTTCACTGATTGTATACCTAGCTCATAATGAGTAAACCCTTTCTTTAACTTATACCGTGAAGATGAAACCACTTGAAAAATGTAGTTTAAAAATATATACTGAACATCCTTATATCCGTTGCTAGGTCTCTAAATTGAATGGAAATAAAGTGACAATACCTCCACTCGCTAACCTCGTCGACACATTCATAGCGGTGTAACAATCGAACAATACTCGTAGCATATCGATTGCCGTCCATTATAATCTGTGCCCATTGTTTAAACCTACCCCCACCCCCTTCCCACCCCGTGGAGTGTATATGCGATCAGCGCAAGATTAAATTTGCTCCTCGATGCACAAAGACGTGGAGTGTTTGAAGAAAGATTAATTTGGCAAAAATTCGGGCGTAGAGGGTAGAGGGAGGGGGTGAGTAAGCCTCGTACAACACTCGGTATGAGTCAGTCAAACTCGCAGATTAATTTTCAGATAGAACTGTGGTAACTCTGCGGTTGGAAAAACTCATATTTGCTGTTAAATCATAATAATAATTGATCAATATATTACAACTTTTACTCTCGGAAACGACGCAACCAGCGATGATGATGGGCGGCTGGACTGACACTGCACCTAGCGGTAAGCAACGTGCGATATAGGCAGGAACACCTTTCCTGCAAGATCCATAATCACGCTCGTCTTGAGAAGTTCCTCGTTATACTATAGTACGTACTACCAGGAAATCAGGAAAAATAGGTTATGTACCTACGTAACGGATTTATGTTGTATCTAAAATAGCTAATTAAGTGAATTAACGAATGACCAATTACATTTCCTACCGGCTGGCGACACATAATCGTCACTTGTTCGCGTCTGTAATCTACTTAAGCAGTTCCCGCCTTCTTGCTCTCTGGGAGGGAACGCGGTACAGAGAGGAGGTGTCCGATCTGTAATTGGTTCATTACGTTGTCCATCCAGCTCCAGATCTTCCATCAGCTATTCATTTTTATGGAAAAAGATGCAGTCCTAAAGCGTCCGCATTAATTTCTAATCTCAAAATCACGCTTAATGCCCGAACCTTTAACGACCACTCCTCTGCAAAATGGACGAGCTCAGATTTTAAAAACTGGATATAGGGAAATAATTAAGTAATTTTTAACCTAAGATTGACATGGTAGTGATAGCCTAGTAGTCAGGTTCGAATCCCGGCACGCACCTCGATTGATTTTTCGAATATGTGGCTATTAGAAATTAATCATTACTCGTTTTAACGGTAAGATCGTGAGGAAACCTGTAGTACTAAGAGACCATAACGATCTCAAAAGCATGTGAAGTCGACAAATCCGCACTTGGCCAGCGCGGTAGACTGTGGCCTTAAACCTCTCATCTCAGTTTGTAACTAAAGAATTTTATAGTACCTAGTTAAAAACTCAAACAAAGTTTGAAGTTCGAGTCGATCTTAAGCTTTAAATAATAAATATTTAATTATGTATAAATAACATTTAGAGTTGATTAATAAGTAAGAGGGTAAGACATCCATTGCGAGTCCGTCAAATGCACGCGAACCGCGGTTGAAACTGAGCGGGCCGGTGTTGTACTGATAGCGAAGAAATTTTGAGTCTATGATGAGCAATCCGAGGTACTGTTTGAACTAATGTCAATATTGCCGTTGATTACATCACGCGCCGAGCAGTACAAATGCATCCGTATCATCAGGGTTCGTGGCGGTCGTACACAGTCCGATAAACACTTGTCTTTGCTCCGCTGAACTGTTCCCGGGCGCTATACCGGTGGGTTCTACCTGCTTGCTAGATTCAGTTGACAAAAACTCGCATTCATCATAATCGTCATCATTATGGAACAGAATCCCCTCTCTACCTGGGACTTTCTCAATGGATCTAAAGTCACCGAAAGTGGAGAGAAAGCTGTTCTGCCTCCATTATAAGCAGATAAATATGTCAGTGAGGAACTATTAATAGCTTCGCATCGCTTCCGCTGAGCAGCGGCAGACGGAGGGTATTGCGGCTGACAGCGCTATTGTGTCCGACTTTAATTACCGCGCACCGCTCATTAGTGTGCACCCACCCTAAACTCTATACTACTAACTCGACTTCATGCTAAAATCACCTCTAAATCTATACTAATAGCTTTTATAATAGCATATAGATACTAAATCGTGCACTACGCTGACACGAAACGGAAACGCTCACGAGAAAATCTCTTGTAATGTTGTTGCGATAGATGTCATATTACTCGGAAGATGTTTTGTCAGGTAGTGTCAAACGATGTTTGGTGGGTGTACACAGAACAGATCATTTTCCCCGCAATTCGCGATCTGTATTGTTGTGATAAATGTAAAAAATAATACGATCCGATAATAAGCAATCTGTGGTTTTGATTGAACGTTTTCTTTTATTCAGCCGCGAGGGGATGAGGGGAGGGGGGGGGGGAGGGGAAGGAATAAATGTTGTTTGCTTCGAGTAAATCGATTTCGCCTTTGCTTTTGTTTTTAAACTTTATGATTTATGTATTTCTAGATCCACGGGGTTCAATGGAAACAAGAAAAGGTTGAAACATTCTATCAACATGTTGGGATTCTATTTTACTCTCAAAAATCTAAAATTTTGACAAACTGAATATCACATTAAATGGAATTTGGAAATATTCATGTACTTTATTTTAAAAAGTAAGTTACATTCTAAAATCTCTAGTGATTTGTTGTTATTTTAATCTACCCTAATTGTAACAATAGTATTAGTCAGTTCAAGTTTTTTTAATGGAACTTTTTGCTACCAATAAGTTTAAGTAAAGAACGCCGATTGCAAAATTTCCCATAAAGCCATTTATTATAATAAACGTACTCACAGTAAACCTGGGAGATAATGAGTTGTTTACTCGTGTATCATCAACGTGTTATTAGCGATATCGGCGCCACGGAGCTATGCGGAGTGTGGCCAGTTGTGCCGATAGGGGGATGTTATTAGATAATTCAATATGTGATATTATTATGTGATATATGACGCGGGAGATATCAGCTGGGATAGCGAGCAGCTGTTTAATACGCGCTGTGTAATTACCGCATTGATGTGGATACTTCAGGAAAATTGAGAAGAAACGAAGAAAGTTAAAGAAATTTAATGTAAAACAAGAATCTCAGTTTTCGTTAACGATGAATGATTTGAAGAAATAATGTCTAATTATTTATAACTCATAATAAGAGAATCGTAGATGGCAGCACAGGACTAGTTTTCTTAGTGCACGAAGAGTTCTTGAATCAACATTCGTAGTATTTCTGATAAGCACGGAGCACGGCACATTGCTGCAGCCCGACACGGGAACCACTGTCAATACTTGTGTCTATCACTCGCGAATTACCACATAATAACATACTTATCAATCAGATGTCGGAAATAAAAAATAGGAGAAACCGAACTCGTCAAACAAAACAAGTTAAATAGACATACATTGATTGATTAATCGAAATATTAGATAGCTACATTTTGAACAATCCAACTAAGAACAACATTATGAGATCGGCCTGCCGCTGCATGCATTTTTTTCACCCTTTGGGTTACATTATTGAAGTTTTCATACGGATCCCTAAAGGTTTTGAAAACATTATATCGTCAGGGATAACGTAGGATTCTATTGGTAAAATATTTTTTCAAATCAGTCTTGTGGTTTCGGTGCCTATTCAGTACAAACAAATAATCTAATCTTTTCTCTTTATAATGTTAGTATAGATTAGCGATGGTTTTTCGTCTTCCTGTTGCGTAAGTTTCAGCGATACCTACATTCTTTCAGTTACAAATATTTCAGTGATAACGTTCAG
>DWKW01000576.1:0-15770 GCA_018250115.1 Doberes anticus
TGTGTGGCGATGTGGGGACGACGGAGACAGAATATCGTTGCCGAGCTGACGTTCGTGTTTTCTATCTGTTTATAAAAAAAAAAAAAAAAAAAAAAAAAAAAAAAAAAACTTCTGCGTATAAGTAATATGTAGGTGTAATTCAAAATTCATGTTAGCAATTTGTCTGATTTAATGGTAGTTAGCGGGTATCGCAGCGTGGCATCGTAAATTTAATTGATATCAATAATTTACACGTTTTAATTTTTTCAATACCATCAAATATTTGTACGATAGTTAACAAATCTTATAAAAGACTATCCGACACATGCAGCTTTGTGATAGTGGTAGAAACAAGGCAATGCCTCGACAGTGGCGGTACCACCGCAACATATGTTTATTTCAGCCGTAAAGCAGCAATACAAGCACTGCTGTGTTACTGTTTGTTTCGGTGTGGTTATGCAGATTACAGTGATAACTGATCCACTTAGACATTGAAGTCCCATTTGTGAATATCCTGTGGCTAGATCACTAAATATCAAATGTCTCGCATTTTTTAAATAAATAGCCAAGATAGTAAACGAGCATGCAGACCACCTGATTTTAAATGGTCACTGGTTCAGAAAATGGTCACATAAAACCGCAACTTGGACCGAAGTACTACCGCAGGTTGTATGTGGATGCTAGCAACGCAACCACGCAACGCCTGAAGACTTAGTCGGAATATCTCTTGTGCAGTGCCTTCTACCTAAATATATACCCTTCAAACTGAAACCCAGCAGATATCACACTGCTGCTAAGTAGGAAAAAGTGCTGCGGTGGTGCCGCAGCAACAGACTCTACCACCATCAAACTGCATGCTCGATTACTTCTTCTTTAATACAATAATAACGTTTAATAACATAATAGGATAAAAACAAATGAAAAAAAACCTTACTCGAATTGATGTTATTATTAGACAATTACCATTCTTCATCAATGCGGTTTTTTTAATAATTTTTTTCTCTCTTGCACTTTATTAAGCTCTAGGTTTATAGCTGCGAGGTGAGGCGCTCAACGCTGTAATTAAGTATTTCGTAGAGGGAAATTTTTATACCTGTCATATCTTGTAAGATATTCATTTAAATTATGTACAAAGGACAAATTTCACGTTTACTAAATGTTAAAGGTCAATTAATAACGCAGCTTAAAAGGTGAAGGTTACAGTATAGGTCTTCAATAGTCCCAATTTACCAGTCTCTCTATAGTCAACCCCATTAGCTTCAAAACACATTTTTCCTCTTAAAACAGTTCCTGTATACCAGGCGGAGACCACCTTTAATTGTATAAATTTGTACAATTGAAGATGGTTACAGTACATGTACCATATAAGACAAATAAAAGTATCTCAAAAGGCCTCTACGTGTTGGATATCTGTACACGACCCACGCAACCGTATAATAACATCTTGAACTTACAATAACCCAACCATGTAAGTTTTTTCGTATTTTACACAAATTAAGGAATTTCATAATTTAATTACTTTTAAGTTTCATTAAATTTCATTATCCCGAT
The DNA here is from genome assembly GCA_018250115.1 of Doberes anticus. Taxonomy (NCBI): domain Eukaryota; kingdom Metazoa; phylum Arthropoda; class Insecta; order Lepidoptera; family Hesperiidae; genus Doberes; species Doberes anticus. The sequence continues at coordinate 1,531 of DWKW01000576.1, forward strand.
GCTTAAGATTGAATTGGGATTTTTGCTGAAGAAATTAAGCATTGTAATTTTGACTCTCTCTTGATATCAAATTTACATATCACGTTTTCCCCTTTTTGCAATATAATTTCAAAATGAATATATTTTCGTTAGAGAAAAATTATTGAAACAGTTTTTAATGCGTATAGAACCTCACCTTTTCAATGCTACGATTATCTTAACCAGTAGGGTACAAAAAAGTACAACCAAACAGATTAGATTTCCACGCATACATACGAAATACGAAAAGACTTTCTACCTTTTTTTCCCACTACTGGGCACGGGTCTCCTTTCAGAGAGGATCGAGACCATAGACCGCCACAACTTTGAGAATATTTAAAGAATACTCATGCACGCAGGTTTTGTTACGAGTTTTTCCTTCACCGTTACAGCGAGTTATAATGAATTTCTAATACGCACATAATTTAAACAAATTGGAGCAACAAGCCACGATTTGAACCCCGACCAACCGGAGCTTGTAAACTACTAGGCCATCACCTCGATTTATTATTTCTACTAAAACTATTTATACATTGAACGAAACTTTGTAAAAATAAACGAGCCTAGACGAATGAACGAGTATGGAAATATGGGAATATATGCGAATGGGAATGGATTATACATACCTACTGACTGAGAATCAAATGAATTTGACAATCATGAACCCTCCTGTTTAATTTGCAGTTTGATTCCCAGTTTTGCAAAAATTTTAATGATGAATTTATATTTATGTACCTGGTCTGTATATGTCCATGGCACTCACAACACAGGTTTAATCCTACTGTGGGATAGTGTGAAACGTTAAAAAAAATACCTGTATGTGTTTACTTTTTTATTTTAACGGAATAGCAAACGAGCATGTAGGCCACCTATAGTTAAGTGATCTCTGCAGCCCATGGACGTCCACATCAAAACTCAACTAGGACGGAAGTCCTATCTGAGATCGTACGTGGATGCGTTGCTACTCCTGAGGACTAAGTTAGAATGCGTCCTTTCCAGTGTCTTCTACCTTACTACATCCTTCAAACCGAAACACAGCAGTGCTCACATTGCTGCTTAACGGCAGAAATAGGTGCTACGGTGGTGCCGCCCAAGGCGAGCCTTTGAAATGAGACTACCACTATCAAATATTATGCAAATAATTTACAAGTATTATACAAATTGTTCACAGGTCATTCCCCCCTCATCCGGACTGATCGATCATGCGATCAGCATGCGGCCTGACTACCATAAGGCGATCATCGACACCATCTTGTATTATAAATGGAAGGAGATCATTTATATCTACGACTCGCATGATGGTAAGTTAATTTGAACTTTCATTATGTCGACAAACAGGCATACGGGACACCTGGTGGTAATTGGCCATCATTTATGGCCAGGGCAACGCCACAAGTGTGACCGTGTGTGTGATGCGTTGCTAGCAAGATAAGTAAGCGGCGAGTGGTGTTGAATAAGTATAGTATTATTCAATTATCTTATAATATTAATGAGGACTTCTGTTCCGTTTGAGGTCAGATATTGACATAGACGTACCGAGGGGACAAAAGGGGTCAACTGCCCGCGCTGTACGTCGACTGCCGCTATTAAACTTTATCTGCCATCCATAAACATTGTAGTTTTTTCGCCTGTTAACACTTGAAACTACTAATTTGCGCACCCCATAACCACCCCACGTCATGGCTATATATGACCATAACGATGTTCTCGAACCGCAATGACCACTCATCAGGTTACTTTTAATGTACTTTGCTACTTCATTAAGATAAAGAATATATTAATACGTTAAGCAAAAAAGTTGTAGAGGTATGAAATTTGGCATACTTATACATAGTTAGTTACTTATATATATAGAGAAGGAGTGCGGAATGATAATATTTTTTAATAATAATGCATAAAAATACATTAAATCAATAAAAAAATATTACACACTACCACAATCATACATAGTAAATTGTCACCAATAAAATTTGAAATGTCAGAATGACAACTCGATTGTGGATTTCGTTTGTTCCAATGTTCCCTTTTCAATAGTCTGCGGAGTGTGTGTGAAGGCAAAAAATAGTTTAAATATTTAGTATTTTTATGAAATAGCGTTGAATTTTGACGAATTAGCGATAACTAGTATCAATAAATATGTCCAGCATTTATCGTCGTTGAACGAGGTTCCTTAAATGTCTGCCGTTGTATCTTGTTTTACCTATTACAACGTAGCCTTGCTTTGTCTAACAGCGGTTAGACGATTGTTTCCTAGCGATCGCTTTTCCGAAGCCGTGATGTCAGCACGATTACTTCCTTTCATCTTTCCTATTGAAGTTTTTTTCCATTAATATTACTGGGTTTGAGATTATTAAATGCCATAAGTATTTGAAAGAAAATTATCTCTCCCGATTGTAATCCTATAGGCGAAATTAGAATGTTTTACTTTAATTTCATGAAAAATCCTTTTAAATGCATGCGTTAGCATTTCCGATTAAACTTTTTGATACTTTTGCGGACTTACTTTTGATTAATTTGTCAACGGACAAATCGTTTAATAAAGGGTTGTTTCCACAACGTTACATAAATAACGATATAATGTTCCTAAATTATCAGTTGTTACGCAAGCATGCGAGAATTTTGAAAATATTGTGTATCTTTCCATAAAATTCCAATTTCCGTATAATACAAAGTAAATCATAATACCCATCGCTTCCCTTTTACCCAGAATATTAAACTCTGAAGTTAACCCCATAACAACTCACATTATTTAATCCTGTAACATCAAGTATAATAACGAAGATTCCGCGTTGTTTTTTCAGATTAGCTTCATAATATTAGGGATGTTAAGATTAAGGAGATGCACGAAGGGTTATAAAAACTTATGAACCAATGTTACGCTTTATTTTTACGCTTTGTAATCAGACATATCTGTAATTTATTTTACTAATTTGATGGTGGTAGAGTCTTGGGCTAAAGGTTCGCTTGGGATGGCACCACCGTTGCACCTATTTCTGCTGTGAAGCAGCAGTGTGAGAACTGCTGTGTTTGGGTTTGAAGGGTGTAGTTAGGCAGACGACACTAGACGGCAGGCATTCCAACGTAGTCCTCGGGGGTAGCAACACATCCACACACCTTAGATGTGGACGTCCGATTGCAGAGACCAATAACATCAGGTGGCCTGCATGCTCGTTTGCTATTCTGTTAAAATTTTTTTTTTTAAATGTAATACTTATAGATACAGTACATACCTAGTCGGTAAATAAATAATATAAGTCAGATCAAATCAGATTTCGCTATTTTAAATTACTATTCCGTGATACCAGTAAACTATCACAAGTATATTGGAGCAGCATAGTCGAATATGGTCCAGACTTCACCCATTTATGAACGGATGAAAATTCGCTTCTATTTTTCAGCAATGAACTAAGTCACCACCAAACAAAACAGTGGTTTAATAAAACGTAAATTTTACCGTTCGCAAGAGATTAGCAGCTAAGTACTTAAGTGGGTGAGTCGTGTGATAATAAAAACTTGACGTTGAAATAATTGTGGTAGGGAAATGAATCGCGTTTAATAATACCAAAGAAAAAGTAGAAAATAGAAGTTCTCATACTACTTTGTTAATGTGTGAGTGCGAAGCATTGCAGTCCAAACGGAAGAGCTTAGACAGATCAAGGGACTAATTGAGCTCAAAGCAGTTCCACCCAGTACTGTTTCATTTAAAATGTAAAATTGACGACCTTGGGTTAGTCTGATAATATCAGCTATAAATTTCTTATATATCAAATTTTGATGGCTGTAGAGTTTTATATCGAAGGCTCGCCTGCGGCGGCACCATCGCCGCACCTATTTCTGCCATAAAGCAGCAGTGTGAGAGCTGCTGTGTTTCGGTTAGAAGGGTGTGGTTAGGCAGAAGACACTAGACAGGAGGCATTCCAACTTAGTCCTCAAGAATAGCAACGCATCCACAACATCAGATGTGGCTGCTATGTGTCCATAGGCTGCAGATACCACTGAACATTAGCTCGTTTGCTATTCTGTTAATATAAAAAAAACAAATACCATCGATTTTTTTACTGCACAACGTAAAAGCTGTTTGAAACTGCATTGAAACAGTAATTCAAAGTTGTTGAAGGTCGGTCAGGTAGTTTGAAACATTCGGCAGGAGAGTTGACTGTAAGCTTGTATGATTATTGAATAGTACAGTATTGAATACAGCATTGAACTGTAGTGGAAGGTGACCACGATCTCCTCCAATCGTGGAACAATTGAGAACCAGTGATCGTATCTAAGTTTAATCTATATATACACAGTAAAGGCCTATACAGAGAGGTACCGATGATACGGACGCCAACTTTATTTAATTTGTTCGTCTCGTCGGTTCCTAAGGACGAATCGATATTGGGATACGTGAGGCGGCCTTTGTAAGTAGATTCAATCTTCACCTGTCGTTCTAATAAATTGAGCCCTTATTTTTATTATAAAACGTATAGGAATGGCTTTGAAAATAATCATTTAAGCAAGCCTACTAAAGCGTTACTAAAATAGAATTATAGATTTTCATTTCTTACATTAGGAAATAAGTAAGAATAAATACGCTAGATGCTCCTCTGATACTAATGCATCTTACAAAAGTTGGAATGGTTACTGTCGTGTGAAGTGTTCAAGCGTAGTGCGAACACGCGCGCGGTGTTCCCTTGCGCCTTTCAAAGTAGACGGATGGCGTAACTCCAGATCCATTCCACCAATAAGAAGGGGTCCCTAAAGAGGGACCAAAGCTGACGGCGTCCCGGAAGAGGGCTAAAATGTGTTGTGTCTTTCGATGTACAGAGGTACATAGTTGGGTGAGCACAAGAAAGGGTATCCATGACGAATTTTCCCACATAAAGAAAGGATTTACAGGTTCGCGAAAGTAATTTTTTTTTATTAAAAACTTACTATTTTCAGTCTGGTAGTAATAAGTAGATTTTAACACAATTTTTTTAAATTCTTGTTAATAATGTAAGCCATTTACAATTTATACGAAAAAGAAAGCTTTTTTCTATACTATTTATGAAATTGAAAACGGACCGTTTTTTTTATATCTCTTCGCTCTCTTTAATTGTGCCTACAACGTTTTTTTGTACGTCCTTATGATATGTTTTAACAAGATCCGTACCGTAAAACCAGTGATAAAGTGATACCTATCTTTTTTATACTGTACTTAAACCGACCGAACAGATAGACGGTCCACGTGGTGGTAAGTGGTCATCGTCGCCCACGGTCTCGAACAATACCAGGGGTATCGCCAATGCGTTGCCGGCCTTGAAGGAGGGCTTCTTAGCGCCTTTCTTTAAGGACCTCATATCATAGCGCCCCGGAAATGCCTCAGATTGTTTTATAACTTACACGTACTCGTATGTCACTTGTTGTTAGTATGTACCGTTATGTACGCCTGAGGTAATACTGTGACCGTAATATTGCTGAAGACGGTTAAAATATAGTGAAAGTATTTACATATTACCTTACTAAAATTATATAGTATAGACCTTGTGCATATATAAATATGACCTATGTTAACCGTAACCGGCCTAAAGGGTTAAGTGACAATGGCCACAACTAGATATTGTATACATATATAGGTAAGCGCTCGAGATGGAATAGCAATGGCAACTATTTTAAACTCAACTGACATATTCTTAATGACATTCTTACTTTAGATGTATTAACGGAATAGCGATAGAGCATGCATGCCGCCTGATGCTAAGTGGCCACTGCAGCCCATGGACATCCACATCAAAACTCAACTAGAACGGAAGACCTATCTAAGGTTGTACATGGATGCGTTGCTACTCCTGAGAACTAAGTTGGAATTGCTACCGTCCAGTGTCTTCTGCCTAATCACACCCTGCAAACCGAAATACAGCAGTTTTCCAACTATTGCTAAAGCAAGCTGTAAACAGCAGAAATGTGTGACTCGATGCGTGACTTTACCCACATTAAACTACCATCATCTGCACTTGAGACTTAAACAGTCGGTCGCTGTTATTAGGTAGATTATGCATTCTTCGTCCCATTCGAGTAGCAGTTGTTGAGCCACCGGATGGTCTAAGATATTCTAGTAAGAAGACAGTTCAAATAACAACATATTGGACAATTTCTTAAGTGGCTCTCATAAGTCATGTTGATGTTGTCACATTGACGCATTGTCTCGTAAATGAACTGTGTAGCCAACCTTAAAACTGGTGCTGTAGCTGAGGTGGGCGATTATTTTCTTTATTTTAAAGAAGTAAAACAAGCAAACAGGCACACAAGATACCGGATGTTAAGTGGTCTCTATAGCTCATTGACGACAAAAAGATGACGTTGACGTCAGTCTCTCCAATTCGGAAGAGCATTCACCGATACAGAGGCGGTGGATGACACACAATATACCAATGTCACTCTGCAGACTCAGATGATCGAGCCTGTCAGGGAATTAAGATTGTTGAGAAGAATTGCGCATTTTTTTATAGAAACTGTTGTTGTGGGACACCCGCCCACAGGTGAGAGTACTCCATTTAGACCTTGACTCGCTTTTATAAGTAGGATATTTTTAAGAGGGAGTGCGTAAACCTTTGGAGAATAGACGTAATATTCTGAATATCCGCTAAGTTACTAATTATACCTTTGGGAGTTTGAGTAACTTTGCGGTTTCAGTATTAAGTTGAAAGGAGTTTGATATACAATATTTTCTATGTAATTGTAATAAAGACGAGGAATTTTATTCTGAGGGAAAGATTTTTACGATATAAAGGTTAAAGTTTATGCAGCGGTGTTACAATATAACAAAAAGTAAATGGTATAGCAAACAATAAGGTTGTTGGTATAAGTAGATAAGGGTGTTGCAAGGTTTTATAGAAACCACGCGTATGGATGTAAATTTTGGCTGTGGTAAGTATTAAGTTCTATATTAAGACGACGTCAAAGCGTTTTCGTATAGTCTATTCGCTGATTTAACTGCAGCAGCTTGCCGGCACCACAATCTTCCATCATGCCCGGAGTCGCGACCCTCTCAGTAATCCGAGCACCCATTACTTCCTACTGTGGCAGATTCATCAGAAAAACACGCGGAGAAGCAACTCCAATTTTATACGCGTGGAATTCCACCGCCGCTCCTAAATAGCGTAGTGTAGCGTCGACGTATCAATTGGGCGGCCCAGAGTGCAGGGGTTGCCCAACCTACACCCCACATATTAATCTCACCTAGTAATCTCAAAGTCATTCGAACCTTCTCAGTTCATTTCAGGCACTTCGCATGTTTACTTATTTTATTTATTCGTTTTATTTTTGTTTCCGATAAGATACCGGATAGCCTATAATTATAAACCCGTTATTTCCCCACTGATGGACACGGTTCTTCTCTCAGAGATGAGATAGTCTAGAGTCTGGGCCATAGTCCAGCATGCTGGTCAAGTGAGGATTTGCGGGCTTCACATGACTTTGATAACGTTATGGAGAACTCTCAGGCTTGTAGGTTTCCTCACGATATTTTACTTCGCCGTTAGAGCGAGTGTTCATTAATTCATAAAACGCACATGCTTTCAAAAATTTTGAATAAATAATATTCCCAGAAATAGAGGTACGTAACGAGATTTGAACCTCGACCCACCACAGCGGGGTCGAGATGGTTAATATATTACTGAATTACCTATTTATTTAAAATCCATACTTTAGTAAATATTTAATAAGGTGCGTATGTATCCATTGTGAATTGAAATTGAGTAAGAACATGGTCGTCATTATTTTCGTCTTTGGTTACTTTAACAAAATAATTTGCAAAGAAAGATTCTTCACAATTTTGTAACATTATATTCTTTGTATTTTAGGCACTATTAACTAAGATAACTACGTTTTTACTCAGGCCCTCAGGCTCTCAGACCGAGAATCATAATACGTGCCCTCTGTGTGGTGACAATAATTAAATAATCCCATAATAGTTCTAGCGCACAACTTCGATGCTACAATTATAGGTATATCGACGCCTTCTATCAAAATCTCAGGAAAAAAAGAGTTGTATGATTTCTCGGGATGGAAAATGCAGCTTGTTTTAATCTAGGTCTTGATCTATCTATAAGCCAAATTTATTTCAAATTTGTTGAACCAATTATACGAACCAGTTGAACAAGTGATAGGCTAGTGGTTAAGCATCTCTAACCCGCTTTAGTGGAATGAGGTTCAAATCTAGACACACACCTCTATTTCTCTATCATGTGTGTATTATTAATTAATTAACACTCGCTTTAACGGTGAAGGAAAACATCATGAGGAAATCCGTATGCTTGAGAGTTTTCCATAAGGTTCTCAAAGGCATGTGAGGTCCGAGAATCCGCACTTGGCCGGCGTGGTTGTCTATAGCCTAAATTCTCTTATCTCTGAGAAAAGACTCACGTCCAGCAGAGGGACAATAATGGGTTGATAATAGAACCAATTATAAGAAATTTACAACCAAACAAAGGAACATGAATAATATTAAAAACAAAAGTATTTCACGCAGCAAATGCAATATTGATAGTATTAGTACCTATTCTATAATATATTATAGTAAGTTTTATAATCATCGCGTACAATTATGGAACGCCTTCTGTAATCCTCTGAGGTGCGATAAACTTTGTGGTTAGGAAACTGCACTGTAATCAAAATAATCTTTTTGTAGCGTTGCAAAGTTTTCCTATCTTAATAAACACATTTCTTAATAAAAGACCGTAGTCGTATATTACTTATTATCTGTCAAACTAATATTGATAACACCTGCATTTAGAGACGTCATTAAGACGAGAGGCAGTTCCAGATATTTCTAGTCAATTTTCAGTACCTACGACATGCTGCCAAACAGGCACCGTCGCCTATGGATACGTACAACATGCAGGATCACACAAACGTTGCCGGTCTTCAATGACCATGTCGTTGGATTTCGGTCAGGCCTGTTTAAAGGGGGATCTCAACTTGATTATTTTGCTATTTAACATAAGGTGCACGCTGTTTTGCCTCTTGACTGAGACAAATAACATATTAATAAAAATTGGGTATAATTACTCATAAGCTTAAATTACATTTATGATTTATTTAAGCGTGCAACTTTTTCAGTCATGCTCAATTGAAATTCAAATTAATAGACTTTATTGTCCTACATTCAAGATTAATCAATCATTTTCCAATTAATCAATCAAATTCTTTACTTGTGAATTACAGGTATATGAAAATAGATTGACGACCCGGACATATCAATGAACGAGACAAAAACACCTTTTACGATTTGAACTAAACAATTAAATAGATGAACAGCTATTGTTCATTTGAAGTTAAATAAAAATAGAACTAACCCACAAAAAAAGAACTTGATCTTTCTGCATTTCTATTTGTTAAGAACCGAGACGCTCCTAACGTGCAAAGCTAGAATGAACTTCTTAAATTAATTACTACAGTAATTAAAAAGCTCGGGCGGTTACTGGTCGTAGCTGGCTCTCATAATCAGGACTGAGTGCCATTTAAGCCGTTAAGTCGGGGGACACTTGCGCCCTTATTTATTCTTAGGGCGAGTCTTACAGGGCAATTTAATGTAGAGCATAAAGTAGGCATAGAATGTGTTTTAAGTAGATTACTATAAAATACTACTTGCTATAAAGATTTTCAACTTTTAAATTCATATTGAAATTGAAAAACAAATAGATTTTTACGTTATATAATAACATATAAAACAAATATACAAAAACATACTAGACTACAAAACAAAGTACTATTCAAACTTGTTGATCTATGCAATCGTGGGCGAGATCACACATATTATTCTTCCTTATCTTCTCTGTAGTGATGTGTGACTTGCACAGACCAGCGTCGCTCCAGCGTCCTCTGAATAAATTGAAAACCGATATCATCTTGGTTCGAACGTATCGTAAACTCAAATATGGAATGATGTTTTATCTGCGGCTTATTGTATTATACAATACCTACAGCTATTTATGTGAATTTTCAGTTGGGATTTTTGATTATGTTTCCGAAATATCATGTTATGTCAACTATACAAATTATCCAGTCATCGAACTTCGAACGACAATAATAAATTTACAAGATCAGACTATTTGAGTGAATGTTTGAGGAACTGGTGAAGAAAAGAGAGTAATAGCCTAGTGGTCAAGTATCTCGAGTTCTTCATAACATTCTCAAAGGCATGTCAAATAGGCTAATCGGCACTTAGCCAGCGTGGTAGACTATGGCCTATACTGACTCATCTCTGAGAGAAGACCCGTATCCAGCAGTGGGACGATAATGGGTTGATGATGATTATGATGATTGAAGAACTGGTAGACATCCCAGAAAGTGGTTAAGCGTATTCCAGCCGACCCTATTGGTCCTGCATGACGTCCATAACTATAAAATTGCACTTTTCATGTATATTCTTTAGAAAATCGAGATCCAAATTAAGATGTATATTCGCTTTACTAATAGTAATGCTCGAGTGGTGGTAGAGTCTTATGTCGAAGGCTCGTCTGCGGCGCCACCATCATTGCACTTATTTCTCCCGTAAAGCAGCAGTGTGAGTACTGTTGTGCTTCGGTTTAAAGGGTGTGTTTAGGCAGACGACACCGGACACGAGGCATTCCAACTTAGTCCTTATGAGTAGCAACGCATCAAAATACTACCTCAGATAGAACTTTCGTCCTAGTTGAGGTTTAATGTAGATGTCCATGGACTGCAGTGAACACTTAACCTGTTAGGTTGTCTGCATACTGGTTTGCTATTCTATTAGTATAATAAAAATAATTAAAAAAACTTTTCTAGTGTATAAAAAACTGGGTTGATTGAAAGATTGAAATTTTTCTGAACTAGTATAACGGTGGGGATTGTGATGCTTTCGTAGACACAGATAATTATAATACCCTTTTAACCACCTTTAACCACACTCTTATAAGTATACATACTGATACAAATAATTTTTTGTTATTGTTTAATACTTTTTACGTATCTTCCTAAGTGCTCTCAGGACACAACAAATTTTACCTACCTATGAAATTATGCTGAAGTTGTGGGAAGTATGTGTGAAATAAATACAGTCCGTTGCATAGGTTTCAATGCTTCGCCAACTCCCATTTACTTGATGAAAAATGTGTTTAGGTAGAATTATTTGGTTTTCCCTTAAACCACGACAAGTTTCCCAAAGGTGCAGCGCCAGGAAGTAAAAGTCTGCGCATCACTAATGCATGAAGCGATGTGGTAACGGAACTCTTTTACGTAATAAAAAATGTGAGTGCAACGTTTCAGGAAATGGAAATTTAGATACTTGCAAAGCTTTAATGAATTTCGGTCGGTTTTAACATAAAACGTATATGAAGATAATTCATCGTCATCTTCAGGGCATTACTATCCTCCTGCTGAGCTCGGGCCTCAGGATTAAGAGGGACCTAGGGACCTAAGGGACCTCTCACGCTGGCCAACTTAAGATTGGTGCACTTCATATGGTTTTAAGAACATATTGGAAATCTTTCTGTCATGCAAGAAAGCTACAACAAATTTTTATCATCGCAAAGCAAGCGACAATTGATTCGTAATATGTATACAACTTCAAAAAATAAGAAATGCATCTTTAATTTTTCTATTGGGATTTAAATACCGATGCACCGGAGCGGAAGGCAGATTTATAATAACTATCACTGCTTGTATATGAGGATAGTTAAAAGTTATCTTATTTGTATAGCTTACTGATATTGAGATCTATCTTACATTTCATGGCAAACAGATATTCCTTCGAAATCCAATACGCGACGGTAATAAATACGTAATAAAAATACAATGTTAACATGTCATATCAGATAGTAAGGACTTGCGAATCTCATTCACGTTATAAGATCTCGCTTCTACGAAAGCAGACAGCGCATTTACCAGTATAAATGAATAATTCTAATTTAAGACATCTCTAAGTGTTTTGTACTTAGCTTGGTCTTGAAGATTTCACTAAACCATTATGTGTTCTCACCTAGCTATCAGGAGTAGCAACGCATAACCTTCGATTGGATAACCTTTTTGTTTATGGAGCGATGTGATAGGATATGAATATATATTATCTCACGTATAATCTTTATATAGTGACGTAGGGCTACAAGCATTTATTCCCCTTTAAGCCCATGAAACATTTGAAAACTGCTGATACGTAATGATGGATAGCCAATGTCTGCAGTGGCAGCCATACAATGGTATGGATTCTGGGTTCGATTACTACAAGGAAAAAAATTAGTAATGGATTAAGAGGTCTGTTCTCGGTCTAGGTATTATTACATGAGAACAACAAAAGCTAAGCAAAAGCCAACAAAAACTAGTAGATAATATATCTTACACGTGAACTAAATCGTATAGAGTAAAACTTTAAAATAATACACCCATAGTTCATCTGTACTCTATGCCTTAAGGGATTCTGTATCAAACATGAATAATATTTGTAGCTCGGAAGCGAACACCTCATTTGGGCGTACCCTCGGCTGTGCTCGTAGTTTATTGTTATGAAACTTCTTAGATTTATGGACTGCAACCTAAAAATTCTTTCTATGAGAGATCAATTATCTTTAGCTTCCACTGCAATATCTTTGAGAACATTTTTAACACTAAGGTACTTACCATTTTGTTTATTCAGAGTTTCTTCCACTCAGAGTATGTTCAAGGTAAATAACATTGTGAAATATTAATATTAAAGTAAATTGCACTATCAATTTTAGTTTTATTTTATACATTAGCATATTAGCAATCGAGAATGCAAGCCACTTGATGTTAAGTGGTGACCATCCAGCCACACATATCTGAGGTCGTGCGTGGATGCATTGCTGACACCGAGGTCTAAGTTACAATGCCTTCCGTGCAGTGCATTCTTCCTAACCACACTCTACAATCCGAAACATACCAGTGCGAGCATTGCTACTATACGGCAGAAATATGGTGAGCATTCGACATAAGACTCTACCACCATCATGTATTAATATGTTACACGCGGCTTAACTTAGTGGAATAAATTTTTGCACCTAGATGAAGTACTTCCTGTTTTAATATCTGGGATTCTCTTTGTGCAAGGGATTATTTTCTATATATAGGAAAGCAGCATGCGGGCCATGTGATGTTAAGTGCAGCCAAGAGACATCCACATCCAACAAAATAGGTCCATATTCAACCTATCTGAGGTCGTGCATCACTTTCCCTGAGAAGTAAGTTGGTTCAGCATATTTTTGCTAACCACGCCCTTCAAACCGTTACAAAGCTTTACAGCAGAAATGGATGCAAAATAGGCACTACTGCAGGCAAAGCCTTCGACGAAGGGCTTTACCGCCATCATAATAAATCTCTTTTTTTAATTTGGCATAACAAGCAGTTGGACAAACAGCGATCTTATGAAAGCAGGTCGCCCTGATTATATTATCTTATTGCTTAGTTCACAAAACCCAAGTGACACAAATATCAAGCACATCTTCGCCCAACCCTACAATAGCACGTCAATGATAGTTTCTTCAAGATTAAAACCGTCCCTAATTGGATGCAACACATTTAGACTCCAGATCTCCTAAGACCTATATGGGCCGAAACTGATGACAACGCTTATATACATAAAATTATTTCTTCGCATTTATTTTTAGGTATAATTTTATACGGTGGCATACGGTCATGCTGACCACCCGTTATTTGGTGGTCGCTACAATCTGGAGTTCGTAGTCCCGAGCTCTAAGTCGATTTTTAAAAATAAAGACTATCTATGCACATGACATGCAGGTCATCATTTAACATCAATTCATCAATTAGCACATTTGACATCTACGTCTAACCTCAAATCCCAGCCTCAAATCCCAAATCTCACTGCTGCTTTACGGCAAAAGTAGGTGCAACGGCGGAAAGCACTAGTCATAATACTCTGTCACCATCTTGCTTCCTGTCTCAGTACAGTCTACCTTATCAAAAGGGTAGGTACTTCTTAATTATGTGAGGAATATTTTTATTTATATATTAGCAGAATAGCAAACGAGCATGCAGGCCACCTGACGTTAAGTGATCTCTGCGACTCATGGACATCCACACCTGAGGTAGTGTGTGGATGCGTTGCTACTCCTGAGGACTAAGTTGGAATGCCTTCCGTCCAGTGTCGTCTGCCCAATTAAACCCTTCCAACCGAAACACAGCAGTTCTCACACTGCTGCTTTACGGCAGAAATAGGTGTGGCGATGGTGCCGCCGCAGGCGAGCCTTCGACATAAG
>DWKW01000577.1:0-15768 GCA_018250115.1 Doberes anticus
AGAGATGAGATGTCGCGTCAATACGTCAATAGCGCGTCGACATGTATATTAGTAATTATTCGTGTTCCATCCGGGGGGCCTTTGTGCGTCCGGAGTGTAATTATGGCGAGGAGGTCCTATTCAGATATTTGGGTTGGATGATCTGTGTCGATTCGAAATTCATATTTACGATTTTTTTTTCTTTAATGAGTAGCGTTGTGACGGGCACCCGCCGCGATCGGTCGTTCGTTTTTATGCGTTTCTCAAATGAGCGTAATTGCAATGTATTAAAAAGTTTATCGGCAGATATTTGTGGCCGGCCTGTAATATGCGGCCGCGTGATTCGCCCGCCCTGCCTGCCCTTAATAAAGTAATATGCTCTAAATGCACACGCTTAAAACATAAATTTTGTAATGCCTTTTGCTCTTTTTAACGCGTGAAATTATTACGGCGGTGGTCCGCTGCCTCCCCGTGCTATATCTGGCTTTTAATTTAAAAAAAGGTACTCGATTTATATTTTTTGAAAATGGAATTAAATATCAATATTTATATTTGCTCTAGGCGTTTCGATTCACGACGGTCAGGATTATAATTATTTTATTGGTTAGCTCCGTCGGTTGCTGTGAGTACAAAAAACTCGCTATAAAAAAAAAATCCGATATCACGACCAAGTGTTCCGTACATGGTTTATGAGTATTATTGCTTTGTGAAAATAGATTTAAATTAGTGTTCGTGAAAATGGATATTTTAAGACTCATCAACTTTTTTTTCCAAGGGTTAATGTTTTGTAGTGAATGTACCTATAATTGTAGTGTTTCATAAAAAAGGGAAAAATTAAAGAGATGGTTTTTTGTATGAAAGCAACGGATCCCTAAAAAGTCATCTAACTGAGTAATTACTAGTTTTACGTGTAACGAACTTTATCGCCTTAATTGTTTCTGTCCCAGCAATTTACGTTATTCCACTTACATAAATAAGACGAGGCTAATCGTTTCGAAAATGATGCTTTTGATTTACCTGTTCGTTCACGCGTCCGAGGAATAATTCTACTACTAATTTCTCTATAATACAAATGTTATTAAGCTATTGAGAAGTAAGATTGCTATTACCTTTTAAACGCATCTCTTTTATGACCCACTTCTTGGTCCGCTCTCCACCAAGGGGGGAGGTGGGATTTAGACATTGGTGGTGGTACTTAATGCTCAAGAGTAGCTCCGCATCCACGTCCGACTTCAGGTCGGTCAGGTCGGACCTCAGTAGTTCGGTCCGATTTGATGCTGGATGTGGGCCTATGGGCTGCAGTGACCACTTTTCTTCGGGTGGCCTGCCTGCTCGTTTGCTACTTCTTTAATACATATAAACAAAACCCGTCCGAAATTTTCAAACTACCCATAAGTCCTCCGATAGACTTCAACGACTATCAATGGCAACTTCAATTGACTCACAGCTTCAGTTACACTCCGTATCACGTAAGCATCCTTTAAATATCTAGCTTTTTAATCCTAATAACCTAATAATAGTATACAGCTGTTATAAAATTGTAACGGAATAATTTTATAGAAATTGAAGACATTTAAGAAAATCGAAGCGATACTGACATCTCTAATGTTACTGTTCAGTAATAATATATTTTTAATTTTGTCTCTTTGTCTGTTTTGATGTTCGTATGTTTGTAATGCATGGTTAGACTTAAATTCTGCTTTAAATTTGATCAGGATCACACTTACACTCGCGAGGTCCAATAAAACGGTTTCGTTGTTTTATCACACTGGCGCGGAACGGTATGGTACGGGTGGCAGTCTAGGCATAAATCTGACTTCAATACTACCATAAATTTTGAATAACGTCGGTAGTCTTAAGGAAGTAGAATCAGATATAAGTACTCGTGCAACTTGACCTCTCTGTAGCATTCACCGTCACGTACGCAGGAGATCAATTAAAATTGAGTTATTTTTTCACTCGTGCAGCGACAACGTCGCGAGAGAAGTCTAGTATCTTTTAATCTGCTTGTTTATCTTTAAACAACTTTTAAATAACCTTTTTCCTTTTTTGATTGTCTTAAACGACTGAATGGATACTAATGATTTCACTCAATTAGGCGATATTGCGAATATTTTGGGGTTTTATAATTTTTTTATTATTTTTATGTTTTTCGATCGAGATGCACCGATCTTAAACCATTATCCATACTTGGAATCTATTAAGATTCATTTTGAAATATATTTGATAATGTACATTTAGTCCAATCGATGTCGTTTCTTGTTTGAAATGGACCATCGTTTATAGAACTAGTAACTTTTGAAATGTCGTTAATAAATAGCAAAAAAAACACCTACAAGGGTTATTAACATCATTAAAAGGATTATATGTTAAAATAATTATGATAAACTTGCAATCTAGCCCAGACCACCGATTGGTTGTCCAATATTCAAACTACTAGACTAGTACTTTGTTACTTACACAAAATTAAACGAAGAAGAAATGGGTCAATAACCGGTTCGACCGACAATCCACATCAGTGCATCCCAATATCTCCCTAAATTCGAAATGAGATCGAACGCACCAGAGATATGGAAGCGAATGCTCTTAATTTCCAAGATAACCCGCCTAATGCGGGCACGCTGAACTTCGATCTTAGGAAAGCTTTCTATTATTACACTGACATTTCCAGTCGTGTATCTAAAAAACATTCGTTCATTGAACTCGTGTAAAACATATCTTGTTTAGCAAAACAAAAAATCACCGAGACAGATTTGATTTACAAAACTGGCCGTTTTTTGCCATAATAGCGAATAATGCTCGCCGTACGGCCAGATGTTCGCAGACTCATAATAAGGCGTATCGCGTACAAAGCATCGAAATCGGACACCGGAGATAGGGCAGCCCCGGTCCGGGCTACAAAATCAATTTGACGCTCGCGTTCATAATCTCCATGCCGCTTTAAACCTTATTACGACCACATAAAGTCTTAAAGCCTCTTATGAACTGATGTCTGTTAATGGTGATGTTGTAAACATTTTAATTTTCGTAAGTGCACCTTTTACGAATTTAATCTCGCCTGCTATACTATATACCTAATTTTTTATTACATTGTTGAATGGAAAAGTGAGTTGTTCTTCACAGCATTTACAAATAAAGTTTAATAACGTGACTATCATTTTAATTTAGACGTGTAATCAGTGTTCTGCAGGTAAAACGCGTAATATGTTTCCGCCAATGTTTCGTTATCGGATCCATCTATTCGCATCAACTAATGGAACGAACTGGTGCCAGCTGATTCTAAAGCCGTATTTATGCAACATAATGGATACTTACAAAGAATTCAAAGCGTGATTAATCAGATAGATTTCAATCATCAATATATTCGCATTGTTAGTGAAGCAACACAAGAAAACAACGATTATTCGATTTAAAACGCATATAAAGCATTCTCGATTTGAATTCGAAAAACGAAGAAAAATAAGACGAGTTATCGACAAACGGGAATTGGAACGTCACTCGGCCGCATGTAATTGATCCGGGATGTTTTATCTTGATGAGCCCTTTATATGTGCCCCCGACGCGCTACCCTCCCGTTGAATACAGATAACATCTTTTAAAAGGGTTGCCAACTAAAGATATCACTTAATTTGTAGCCACTCTTTATAACTGGGATTAGGGCCTCATACAAAAAGGTCCTCGCTTTTTGTGTCCAAAGTTTTTTAAGTACGATTTTTAGATCCGGCGAAATTTTCGATCGCGTTTTTTAACAGATTACTCGAATATAAACGACTCAATGCTTTGTAATCTGCTTCCTTGGTATTCGAGAGGTTTAACGCTTATCTCCTTAACGTCTTTTTAACGTTTTGTTCGCTTTGTTTCGAAATTGTGAACAAACAAATGTCGCGTGTTCTCGTATTCGCTATTTAAAAACTTTTGTTTTTTTATTCATTTTCGAGAGGATAATCGCGGTTTGGGCATTAAGTTGTCAGTCTTTATCAGAATTTATATATAATTAATTTAACGGGCATATGCAGTTTATTATAATAAATTTGAATATTGCTTTTGTACGGCTCAGTTGATCGCCAAAGGTTAGTTATGACAAATTAGGATTTTGTTGTGGACGACTTTTTTTATAATTTATGATGAACGTTCTGTACGAATTATGTATATTGCCTAGTGTGTTAATAATCAGTTTTTTTCGTATCGTCTCTATTTATAATATATGTTGTTTTTGCTTATAAGAGTTAACATTACTTTCGCTTCACAATAAAAAAATCCTGTTTATATCTCTAGATCTTTAAATTTACTTTTGCTTTCCATTAAACTATAAACTGACCTCTATCAACAATCTTGCCGAACAAATTCTTTCCTCTGAGGAAGTTTCTTGTGGAGCAGTTCCATCTTCTGAATTTAAACTGATGCTGGCACTCCGCTACTGCCATGCTGGCTCCCTTAGCGACGGCTGCGAGAACGCCAGGGTTCTCGCGAGCCAGTCTTCTCTGCTTCCGTCTGAGAGTGGCGTGTACTGCTGGATCCATGTACAACACTCCTGGTGACAAGGGTGAGAGGTTGTTCGGCTCTCCGGCTTTTGCAATGCCCCTGTAAAAGAAACATTTGTTTTAATTTCTAATACAAGAACAAGTCAAAGTAATTCAGTAAATAATTTTAGCTACATATATTAGGGTAGTGAGTGATAGCTTAGTGGTAAAGAACTTCGATCTCCCGCTGCGGTGGGTTAGAGTTCAATTTTCGGCACGCACTGTAACTTTTTCAAAAATATGTACGTAATAAAAAAAATGTGAAGAAATCGGCATGCCTAAGAGTTCTGCGTCATGTTTTGAAAGCCATTTAAAATACCAATACGCGCTTGGTCATTGTGGTGGACTATGGCCTAAACCTATCTGCTTAACTATTTTTTGACACGTGCCCAGCAGTGGGACAATTATAGTTTGACTTTAAAAATATCGCGTCAAACATAAAAGTAAATTAAGAAAAAACTGCAAACGGCGCTTCAGTGTCCACATTCGCTAAGATTGACATTTGTCACCGCGAAACGAAAGACAATACCCAACGCCAACGAGGCTGGGAACTTGAAAAAATAATATAAATAAAACCCGAACGCCACTTAAGGCAATGGGTGCAACTCGAAATGAAATGCTCATTTGAGAAGGCAAAGACAACAAACAATTGACGACTGAACTGTCAATCCGCAGACGTTTAGATAAATATTTGCGTCGCGCATTAATCCTTAAGGACTGAGTGAGTAAACACTAGCGGCGATCGAGATCTCGGCCTGTTGACTGCCTCGGAACTTCGTCTCGGGTCCCAATGGGTACCTCACAAAAATAACGCACCACTCAATCGTTTAAGCAACTATACAACGCTCGCTACACCAGAACTAACTGAAACGCTGAAGAATACATCAATCGATGGACGCTTTGCAACTCATTTCTATCGATCTGAATATATTAAGAAGGTCCACAAAAACTCGATGCACTCTCGGCACGTTGGAAATCGTATTACTTCTCTATTTGTCTTTCTTTGTAGTCAAGTGTTACGTAAATATGCACGCGTTCGTCGGAAATTCTCATTTCCTTCGAGAATTCACGGAGACGCCGCGACGACCTTTCTTGCTTTGTACTGCTCTTAAACTATGATATGTTTTTAGTGTACCTTCTTAAAAGGCTAAAGTGAGCTATGAAAGGGGTTGTCGTTTCATTTTAAACCAAGTACTATTAATGCTATATTCTAAGAGCACGATATGATAATAAATTGACGTTAAGATTTCGAGTGATATTAGTTTTTATTTCAGTTGTATGTATGTACGCTTTGTTTTTCTAGAATGCACTGCTGACGTTAGGATTTAAGTTATAGGTAGGTATATATAAAATAAACTTTGAAGTTACATTCACTTACTTAATAACACATATGTAAATATACTATCATGACCCTCATTTAGCGGTACGATGCACGACAGGTACAATTTTGTTTAAACACCACATCAGTAATGATAAATGGCTGTCATTTTAAAACAATGCAAAGGATGAATCTGTTTGTCCGTCCGTATGTAAAGTCCTTTACACTTGTCACTCTGGTAGGAAACCAAATACGAGACACGAGATCCTCGGGGAAAAAATTGTGAATAGCTTTCACGAGCAAACGTGATGTTTGAACAGCGATAAAGACTGTGTGAATGTGACAAAATAGTAAATATTGTCTTTGGTGGGTACTCGGCTTGCTATTCGGGTAATTAAGAACCATTCTACACGGATGGATTCGTCTCTTTGAATCCGCGCATAACTAATAGAAAATACCACGTCATGTCATTGGGCAACTCTAATGTGTGTTTGCATCAAACCGTAAACCGTTGCGGAATAGTTTAACCGACCATGTTTGAATTCCGAATTCCGAGTTTTGACTGATTTTTTTTTAGTAAAGTAGCAACTAAGTAAGCTGACCATTTGACATTCTTTGCTCACGAGCATCAACTGGTCTTAAGTGGTTACTGCGACCCATGGACATCCACATCCATCCGACGGTTGTAAGTGATTGTGTTGGTATTACTATGACGGTCACTGCAGTTCATGGATATCCAGACAAAACTTGTTTGGAATACCTGTCCAGTATAGTCTGCCTAACCACACCCGACAAACAATAGTGATAGTACCGCTTTCAGAAGAAACAGGAGAAAAGATGGCACCTTCGCTTCGACATAAAACTCTACCATCATCAAATCCGTACCCAACTTCTAAAGAAAGATTACTCCGGCTGTAAATAATGTTCATTGGAGCCTACTACCGAAGAATGAATAAAATTATCTTTCGAAGTAATCATTCTTCGCCATCGCCAGTGATACTAAATAATATAATAATGAAAAACAGTAATTGGTATTCGTATTAGTGGGTTTTGTATGGAGAAATCATATGTATGTTCACTTAACTTTACCGACCTTAACGGCAACGTACGCTCGTAATAATCTATTTTGTTAGAAACAGTACAGTAAAAAGTGAGTACAATTTTCGATCTTCTCGTGTCAATACACAAATGTTTTGTATACTGTGTAATTGAATATGCATTTATAATGGTAGGTGTTAATTATGGTTAAAATTCGAAATTATGGTTTTGATCATTTTCTTACGCTAAGCAGCAGAGTGAGCGCTGCTGTGTTTCGGTTTGACGGGTGTGGTCAAGCAGAAAACTCTGGACAGGAGGCATTCCAACTCAGTCCTCTGGAGTAGCAACGCATCCACATACAACCTAAGGTACTCGTAGGAGTTCCGTCCTAGTTGAGGTTTGATGTGGATGTCCATGGGTTGCAGTTACCACTTCATCAGGTGGCTTGCATGCTCGTTTGCTATTCCGTTTCAATAAATATAAAAATACTAAATATCTAGCTAAACATGTATGTACACAAATGTATGAAGTATATTTAGCTATCAGTACTATTAGAGTATCCAATGAAAATTTTTATACAAAAGCGTGCACTTAATGGTTTTTTAAATATCGCAGAGAATGGTGCGGCTTCCACACGTCGGTGAACAATGGCATGGAAAGGGGGAAAATATAATTTATTTTCGAGTTAAATCTTTTGTGGAAATAATATGACATTTCTATTTGAAGTTGGCGGGTGATTTATCGGTTGCCTTGTTGCGGTCTCGCTTTTGAACCGAATTCGTTCAATTGGAGGTGTCGTGCACAATCGGCTCGTGTGTTTCAATTTGCAGATCGATTGGACTACGTGAGAACGATTATCTGAAAAATTCTTATTTTTAATATGATTGGACTACGTTGTCATAATAAACAATTTTTTGAAATAATAAACAATTTGACAAGTATAGTTTTGGGTAAGCTATTCTGTGGGTAAATTTTGGTAGACGTCTATTTCAATATCACAATTTTGTTGAATAGAAACACTGTAGCGACGAAATGTCTATAACGTTACATATAATCGTATATTCCTCAGCATAAAACATTCCGTAAAAAGCAATTTTATGAACGTTCAAAGCTTAAACGGGACGTTTTTCAGTTCGCATAACTTTAAGCCCGATGCACATGTTTTATATTTTCAATTCAGAGTCGAATGAAAAAAACTCCATTGCGACGTTAATTCAAAAAGTTGTTTTCATTAAACGTTTTCGCGGTACACTGCGTGCTACGAGTGTGCGCGAAAGAGTTACATAAAGCAGACCGAGTGAGGCACACAATTCCGAGCGGAGTGAAACAAATAAAAAAGCAGGCGCTGTCGCGGGATAAAGCCAGCACCAACAATTGCTACATTCCAGACTCGGAACGTTATGCTACGACTTTTTCTTGTCCTTAGCAACTCGTCTACAATACACGATATTGATTTTTTTTGTAGCAGTTCTAACTTGTGTAGGATCCAAAGTTTGTACGTTGTTGTTCAAGTGTGTGAATACTAAATGAAGATGTTACTTTAAACCTATCTGTTGAAACATTACTTATACAAATATTAACGGGATAAACTTCCTTCACCATTAAATGGATAAATGCTATATAATTTTTTTATTATTATTATTCAAACGAAGTAGTAAACGAGTATGCGGGCCACCTGATGTTAAGTGGTCTCTGCAGCCCATGGACATCCACATCAAACCTCAACTAGGACGGAAATCCTACCTGAGGTTGTATGTGGATACGTTGCTACTCCAGAGGACTAAGTTGGAATGCCTCCTGTCCAGTGTCTTCTGCCTAACTAAACCCTTCAAACCGAAACACAGCAGTTCTCACACTGCTACTTTACGGCAGAAATAGGTGCTCCGGTGGTGCCGCCGCAGGCGCGTCTTCGACATAAGACTTTACCACCATATGATCGATTTTCGAAGAAAAAAATTAAGTCGGCATTAGTAGCATAAAAGTCTGGAGTAAATTAAATAATAAATAATTAATTAACATTCAAATACTTACGCTTATACATAACTATAAATTGTTTTATATTAGTTTTTATTGTACTACATGCCACTTTTCTTCTTCGGGTTCTTCCTTGCTATTTCCTATTACATATTTCTTCGTTCTTAGATACTACATTTTGTACATTATTGATAAGCTAAATGAAATAAACAAGGCACTTTAAATGATATAATCTATAACTGGATCCGTTTTAGCGTAAGCGGAGCAATCGTATTAACATAACCGCTGTTTTATTGTTGTATAAAATTAAATAAAAATGTTATATGGAATTAGCGAAATGTGAAAACATTTTTTCTCAAAGCGGACCGAAACTGCACACGGCCAGTGGGCGAGCTGTCACGCAGCGGTGCCGAAAATTAAAGGATTCCGGACGTCCAAAACAAATACGAGAATATTTTTATATTTTATTTTGTTAAATAAAAAACCCTCCGGAAAAGGTATAACAGAGCCTCGCAGGTGGGAATTTAAATAATCTGACAGGGATTAAAAGGAGAAATATCAGCTTTTGACCGTCGCGGCGACTCTCGCACAGATTATACACATTATGTTATGTTGAATTTGTTGTATCCGAGGTTTTATAATTTAAATTAGGGGATAACAATGTCGACGTCCCTCGCAATTGCTACTTTTTATTTGATAGCACTGTTGCCAAAAAGTAACGTTACTCTTTTATGCACGAGAATTTATTTAAAAATCATTTAATTATGAATGCTCTTCATAAATAACAATGAAATATTTGAATTCAGTATTCATTTGTTTAACCTAACCGAATTTAACATAGTTTAATTTAACCGGATTAATTTTATGGTCGTGATTTCGAATCGAAAATCTATGCATAGAATTGTCTCAGTCACCGCAGAGGTTAGTTACACCCGGCTTTAACTAAACGTCAAGTTGATTAATCGCCATTTCCCCCAAGTTATTAACATGGTAATGGTGCGCGAATCGCTTTCTTAGCGATACTTAATGATACGGGATTTGCGGGATGATTGCGTGGATAAAGTCCGACTGCTTACAGCTTAGGCTATCTTCCGTCTACAGGTGAAGTAAAACCGTTGTCTAATGTTGTTACTCTTGGTGTTTTGCATAAGAAGTACATTTTAATGGGATAATATAAAGTTTTATTTATTTAAAAACTTTGGTCGTTATAAACTGAGTCTGTAAGCAGTAGTTTTCATGTTAGGAAAGCGTTATAATTATTAATTATTATTATTATAAAAAGTTGTACCGGAGCAACAACTCTTTCAAAAAGATACGAACTTTTTGTATGTAAGGGCCTGTAGGGAATAATTCTTATGATTTATTATATTGCTGAGTCCATAAGGACTCATGTACGACTACAAAAATTATCTAGGTCGTTTATTTAAAAAAACTTGTATCACGGTCGAAATGATATTAAAGTTAAACCCCCTAAAAGCACCCGAAACCGCCGTATGTTAGTACTGATTTCTCATAGAAGTAAATAAACCGACTTGTCTTCCACACCTCGTATAAGTCAACAGAGCACGATACTTCTCTCAATTACCTTCCACATAAAACACTAGAGCTCATTCACAACGCCACCGCGCTAAAAGGTGCTCGACAAGCCAAAATATTTGCCCATCCACCGTCCCACAGGACTGTTGTTTCTATGAATAAAATAACAATTATAAGTGATCCCGTCCCCGCGCGTGCCTAATTCCCTTTGAAACAATATTCATCTGCTGATTCCCTCACAGTACTCACTACCGAGTCAGTTTTAAACGAACTGTTGTATGCGGATGCGTTAATTTATGACAGGATCGTCGTCTTTTCTCTTCTCGTCTCTGAGACGGAACCCATGCCCAGTAGTGGGATATTAATGGGTTAATGATGGTGATGATGATAAAGACTTGGGCAGTAAGGATTTAAAAACTCATATATGACTGGGGTAGTAATAGTATATTTAAACTGTTTATTATCTTGATTAAGTTTTTTTTCATTTTATCATTGATATATTTTATGGTTGCTTTTAATAAAATTTATAACACTCCCAATAAACATTCCTCATTCCCAATCACCATCATCAACTCATCTCTATCCCGCTGCTGAGCACGGGTCTCATCTTTGCATGCCTCTAAAGACACTATATAGAAGTTTCCAGGATGCATGTTTTTAGATATTTAGTTTCTAACCTGCACATAAATTTGAAAAACTAGAGGTGCATGCTGTGATTCGAACCTGGCGAGAGGCCGATTTCAAACCACCACGCCATCATCAATTGTTACTCAATAAAGAACTTTCTTTGTTTTTATACAAATACTTCGAAAGCTATAATGTATAGCTCATAATTGATCAATACCAATTAATTAGTATCATACTACACTGAGAATTCCATAGTACGAGTATTGTATAATGCTGATTAGTGCCTGCTGTTAATTAACTATTGTGCGGTTGAAATACCCATGACAAAATTGGATGAACTATTCGACCGTGTGTTTCACACGCGTATAGGTTGTATCTATATGAATAAAAGTTTGTTCTATTCGTCATTCCTCCCGTTATTTGAAATGGGATTGCGACTCGTTGTCGAAATTTAGTTTTCATGACGCCCACGACGATAAGTACGAGGGTTCGAGGGGTTTTATGATTAAAAGATTTTAATTTAGTTTGCGTCTATCAGTTTTATAAAAGTCAGTTCTATCGCTGTAGGTGGGACATGCAAGACAGTAGAATGCTGCAGGTCGTTTATTCAAGCGAATAAATTCGTTGCTTCAACAATTTATTGCGTCAAAATTTTTGACTTTCGCTCGTGACGTAGTCGACGTATATGAGCGAAACAAATATTTTTCCATTTCAATTGACCTTTCAAGTAACGGCGCACACTATGATAGGACAAGTAGTATCTCTGATTTTACTGTACCCATATTGTTGAAACTTATACTTTGGATGGTGGTAGAGTCTTATGTCGAAGACTCGCCTACGGTGATAGAGTCTTATGCCGAAGACTTGCCTACGGCGGTACCACCCCTGCAACTAATTTCTACCGTTAGGCAGCAGTGTGAGCACTGCTGTTGTTCGGTTTGAAAGGTGTAGTTAGGCAGTAAACACTGGACAGGTGGCATTCCAAATTAGTCCTCAAGAGTAGCAACGCATCCACACACAACTTGAGATAGAACTTCAGTCCTATTTGAGGTTGGATGTGGCCATGGGCCACAGTGACCACTTAATATCAGGTGGCCTCAACGCTCATTTGCTCATTTACAATAAAAAAATAAAATGTAAAATTCTTGTTAAAATAGTTTCGGTAACTTATGCGTGATTAGTTCAGTAATCCATATAGTTCAGTAATAAAAACATACCAACAGACTAAATGTTTTTAGGTCAAAGCCTGCGAAATAATTTACATTAGTCAATTACTAAAAACTATCATAAATTTTCTGACATGATCCAATTACAACTTAACAAATTTAACAAATAAGAGAAATAATTCTATAACGGCAAGTAATAAATATATGAATGACATAATATTCATATATCTTATAGATATATATATAGATCTTATATTTTATAGAGATATAGAGTTGATTTATATAGAGATCAATAAAGAATAAGTACGTCAATAAATATATAGATGTATAAAAATTTGCTTGTTACGACCAGATAATAATTTCAATACGTTACATGATAAAGTAGAGCGATTGAGTCGTAGCGATAAATCGATTAATGGCACGATGATCGCGATGAGCCTACGTAGCAGTAAAATAACCGCTGCAAGCATAAAAGACAGCAGTAAAGCTGGTTGTAAAGTTGTTTTTGCTTAAACTTACTTTTATAGGCGAATAACCGTAAAGCGAGAAGTTTGCCAAACGATAGACGATATCTGAACGTAAACCATCTGTCTTTTGAGACGAAAAATTTGGGTTTAAGATTATAGGTTATGTAGTTTACAGGAAATCTTTCACTAATCATTACGATTTGTACGAAGTATATAAAAATATGATTCGAAGTACCTAATTATTAGATCGCCAATTATTACTAGTCTCAAGTTTACAAAGTGGAGTCACTGGGCATTGTTTCTTTATGTAACGATTATTATTGATTATTTTAATTGTTAATTTTGAACTTAATAAAAGTTTGAAGCAGCCGTGTCCTCAAAACAATGCATAAAATAACGCAACATTTCACACGCTAATGATAACGAAATGAAGGATAACATGGTATGTTGAGTTACGTAATAATACACTGTTAACTGGCGTGCGGCAACTCATAGGGTAGAAAATGACCGTTCACGCGAAGATCTATTCAATTCACGCTTATCTCGTTTATTGATAAGCGGTTACCATCAAAAGCTAGCGAACATTCTTTTTTCTCGTCGAAACCTCCCCTCGCGGTAAATGATCGAGTCGCTTATTATTTGGCGTGTGCACAAACATTTAGCACCCTTATCTTGGCTATTAAAGATACGGCTTCATTACACGCCGTAGAAAAGGTTGCGAAATACACCGCTTTTGTGTGGCCGTTATGTTGAAACCTTTTATTTTCAGTAATTATTTCTCTTGTTTATTAATGTTTATTTTTGTACAGCTGTTCCTATTGTGACCTGTTTACGTAGTTACTTAAAATGTCTGTCACAAAAACGACATCGTAAGTTTGTTAGTCAACAGTTCGTTCCATTCGTACAGATCAATCACACGATTACTACTTTGACATAACAATATTAAAGCCTTATAATGAACATAAAATGGTAACTGCAAGTTTCCGGTATATATTAAATATTTAATAGTACAACGAAAATATTTTGCTACCTTTCCGAAGCCTTTAATATCAAAATGACATCACGATTATTCAGCTAAACTTTTAGTAAGTTACTGTTATATTTTACTACTTTACGCGAGGATGACTTTTACTGAACCATGTTAAGTATTGACATCATGTGGTATGTCGCATTTCATTTCTTTATTTATTGTATTAAACGGGAGTTTTACGCCATTTTTACGCTCCCGCACCGCCATTTAGATAAAGAGCTGACGCTCATTTCCTTAACGACGGCCGACAGAGCTGCATTGAAATTTTGGTGTGGTTAACATAATTGATAAATTAAATTGATGATTGTTGTTTATTTTAAAGTGAAGTAAAAGAATCATCATCGTCGTCGTCGTCGTCATTAATAGTTATGGACTGTGGATCATAGACAATCAAATTAATTGACGATCCAAGAACTTAGATCCAAGTAGATTGACTCTTTATACCGGGATACAGTACGCCTGTGTAGTAACCAAAGCAACAGCTTGTTAAGATATATTATGTTTAAATTGTAGATTGAAGATATTTATATTATTTAGAGGTCTCTGAATAAAAAACCTCTTTATGGCTTTTATTCTGTTTGTTCGTCAATTAAGCAAAAACCGCTGCGTTGACTTAAATTGAATTTTCATAGATTAAAAGCATCGAATCAAGCTTAATTATTGGTGGTGGCATAGAGTCAAACTTGATGGTGGTAGAGTCTTATGTCGAAGGCTCGCCCTCGGCGGCACCACCGCCGCACCTATTTCTACCGTGAAGCGGCATTGTGGGTACTGCTTATAGGTATAGTTAGGCAGAAGGCACCGGACAAGAGGCATTCCAACTTAGTCCTCTTGAGCAGGACGCATCCACATGTAACCTCAGATAGGACTTCCGTCCTACTTGAGGATGGTTGTGGATGTCCATGGGCTGCAGTGACCACTTAACATAAGGTGCCCTGCATGCTTGTTTGCTATTCATTTTGAAAAAAAATTTTATGTCGAAAGCTTTACCAAGGTCGGAAGCGAACAACTTGAGATACGGCTTAACCTAGCTGTAGTCTACCCCGTCATATACTCGGGAGGTCAACTAAAATAGATAAGTTGTTTTCCTTTCATATTTGGCGGTAAATAGTATACCAAGAATATATATAAAATAAATATGTAGTAAAAGTGTTGCAAGCAAGGTGTTTTCAATATGGTATAAATCCTCTAAACTCTAACTTAAGTTTCACTTCAGTTTGTGTTTACGTTTTGTCAAAAAATAACGGACATTAACTTGACTCGTGCTTGGCTTCATTATAATATTACATATTCGAATATTAGTATATAATGTGTGACGTCACATGCGGGTTGTGGGAAATGAAGTGGAATCTTTCAGATAACACACACAATTACACGCGTGTAAGCTAATGTTAAGCGACGCACGCATACCGTAACATAAATAGCTTTTGTAGGGTCGAGTTCACACGATGTGACGTAGGTGACATCGATAATTCGCTGTAATGGAGTGTAAGGGCTAAATTGAATTTGTTTAAGCGCAAGTTGAAGGATTCATTATGACGAGATCGAAACATGAATACGTTAAGGCGGCGCTAGAGACTTCAATTTCACATTCAATCTGTGTTATCGTGGATAGCTCTGTTGGAAGCAATAGATTGCACCCTTAAGTTGAAATACAGTTAAGATCTTGCGTGGGCTTTAATGACGTTTTCTCTATAATACGAAACGTTTATCTTTATACGCATATGTTTTGATGGTGTAGAGATGGATGGTGGATGGAGGTGTCAAAGAATCCTGCAGCAGCACTACTACTGCACCTGTTTCTGCCGTAAAGCAGCAGTACTCAAGCGGTTGGGTTTCGGTTTGAACGGTCTGGTTAGGCACACTATACTGGATAGAAGGCATTCCAACTTAGTCTTCAGGAGAGACAACATATCAACCACGGCCCAATCAGGGACAACCACGGACAAGATTTCGTGTTTATTTAAAATAGGATGTGGATGTCAATAGAATGTAGTGATCATTACACATCAGGCGGCATGCATGCAAGTTTGCCACTGCCTTCATAAAAAAAATACTAGAAAACGTATATTCAAGTTTTGACTGAAATATACACACAACAAGCGACGGGTAA